>PVJD01010975.1:0-49497 GCA_004026545.1 Mormoops blainvillei
TGAAGGATTTCCCATAAGACTATCATCAGCTGATTTCTCCAAAGAAACCTTACAGGCAAGAAGGGGCTGGAAAGAAGTATTCGAAGTCATGAAAGGCAAGGACCTACATCCAAGATTACTCTATCCGGCAAAGCTATCATTTAGATTTGAAGGGCAGATAAAGTGCTTCCCAGGAAAGATCAAGTTAAAGGAGTTCATCATGACCAAGCCCTTATTATATGAAATATTAAGGGGACAAATCTAATAAAAAGAAGATCAAAACTATGACCAATAAAATGACAACAAACTCACAACTATCAACAACTGAACCTAAAAACAAAAGCAAACTAAGCAAACATCTAGAACAGGAACAGAATCACAGAAATGTAGACCATATAGACGGTTATCAGTGGGGAGGTGGAGGGGGGAGGATGGGGGAAAAGGTACAGGGAATACAAAGCATAATTGGTAGGTACAAAATAGATAGGAGGAGGTTAAGAATAGTATAGGAAAGGGAGAAGCCAAAGAACTGATATGTACGACCCATGGACATGAACTAAGGTGGCAGGGGGGTGAATGCTGGTAGAAAGCGGGGTACAAGGTAGAGGGGAATAAAGGGGGGAAATATGGGACAACTGTAATAGTATAATCAATAAAATGTACTTTAAAAAGGAGTTTAATTTAGGGAGAATTGAAAGTTCTTACAGGTCTTCCTTCTAAGGGCATGTCTGTCTATTCAGAATTGATCATTTCATCATACTATAGTGTACACAAATCAATTCAGAGAGAATCATAGACTTGAATTGAAGACTATAAAACATCTAGAAGAAACACAGGAGAAAAATCTTTGTGACCTTGGATTAGGTAAAGATTTGTTTGATAGGACAGAAAATGTGACATACATACCAAGAAAAGATCAATTGGGTCATTAAAATTTGTTAATATTTGCCCTTTAAAAGCTACTGTGAAGAAGATGAAGACAAAAAGGAAAAAATATTTGCAAAACATATATTGACAAAGTCATTGTATCCAGAATATATAAAGAATTCTTTCAACGGAGAAAGAGCATGAACACAAGAGGGCTGCCTGCACTCTCAAAACCTCCTAGCTCAGTATTCCTAGGAAATACCCACTGACTTAGGATAAAGGGACATGGAATGCAATTAACTCTCAAAGATAAGGGGGAAAAGATGCAAAATTTACATGTTCACATGCACATATATAGAGAGAGAATGATAGATGAAAAGGGACAAAATATTAACATTATGGAAACTGGTACTCATAACTCTTCTGTAAGTTTGAAATTATATCAGAATTAAAAATTACCCAAGAATAATTTCCTAGCGTGTACTCTAAAGTTACTGCCACCATGAAACCCCTAATTTAAAAGTGATTCCAGCCCTGGCTGGTGTGGTTCAGTGGGTTGAGCGCCAGCCTGCAAATTGGAGTGTCGCCAATTTGATTCCCAGTCAGAGAGTATGCCTGGGTTGCAGGCCAGGTCCCTGGTTGGGGGAGTGTGAAAGGCAGCCCATGTATGTTTCTCTCCCTCTCTTTCTCCCTCTGTTCCCCTTTCTCTCAAAATAAATAAATAAATAAATACACCTTTAAAAAGAAAAAAAAAGCGATTCCACTTTGGGGCCCTGAGACACTGCTGGTGGGAACAGAAGATGATGTAGCCTTTTGGGAAACAGCCTGGGAGCTTCTGGAAAAGTTAAACAGACACATTATAGTACCGCACCTAATGACTGGTCTGTAGGCACCTAACCTAAAGAAATGAAAGCAAATTCCAACACAGAGCTGTACACCGATGTTCATTACAGCTTTATTCATGATCATCCCAAACTAAAAATGACCCAAATGTCCATCAGGGGGTGAATGCCATGGAATCCGAGTTGGCAATAAAATGGAGCGAAGTACTGAGACACACAAAAACATAGATGAACCTTGAAAAAATTAGGCTCAGTGAAAGCAACCAGACACAATAGACCATGTATTTTGTGAGTCCATTCACACAATGTTTCTAGAAAAGACACAGAGACAGGAAGCTAGGGATGGGAGGAAAGGATCGATTCAAAACGGACAAGAGGGACATTTCTGAGGAGATGGAAATTTTCTAAAATCGGATTCTGGTGATGGTTGTACAACTGGACAAATGTACTTAAAATCATCAAACAGTATGCCTAAAATGGATGACTCCATTGTTATGTAACTATACTTCAATGAATCTGTGATAAAAAGTTCTACCAGAAGATGGTGCCAGAGACCGCAAGTTCAACTCAAACCAGCCTAATGTAGTGAGTGATTTTCAACCTTTGTCATTTCAGTGCAGACATAAACAAATTACTAAAATTCTGCAGCACACCAAAAAGTATATTCTATTTTTTGATGATCTGACAGAAATAGGTATAAGTTTGATTCATTCACATTAGACAGCTATTGCTGTGTTGGCTGTTGTCATTTTTTAAAATTTGACAATGTAAGGGAAAAGAGGTCAGTAGCCCTGACGAAACAGGTATTGCACGTTTTAAAAGTTCTTGCAGCCCACCAGTGTGCCATGGCACACCAGCTGAAAATTGCCAGCCTAGGGGATTATGTTTAATTTGCACAGACTACCTTCCCATCCTCTCACCTCATGGAGGAAATGAACTGGACCCTCAAGAAGGCATTCTGCAGCCTCTCCATGCCGTGTGTGGTCTCATAGGGATAAAGCCACTGCCTTCATTCACATGATGTCATTAGAACTGACACACTGCAGATTTGCTGGAAAACCTTCAACAGCCTAAAACAGCCTTAATTTGACTATCGAAAGACAACCTCAGCACACCCACCACGCCCAGCCCTAATGGGGAAGAATGTCAGAAGCAGGCAGGGGTACCTGGAGGTTATGAAGCCACCTTCGATACCCAATTGAGACACACGCACCTGAGGACAATAAGCACACACAGAAAAATGTACATGTATGGGCACAGGTGTCTTCCATTCAGCCATCCTTCCAGCAATGTGTGAACATGACAAACAAGGAAGAATCAAAAAAAAAAAAAATCACAGGGTAGTGAGTAGGATTAGGAGCACACGAGAAAGTGATGGGGCTTCCCTGATAAGAGATCTTTCAGTTGGATGGCAGAAGGTGTTTGCTGTGGAAAGGGAAAAAGAAAGGCTGGAATTTGGATCATTGCTTGTCAGTGACCCAATGTTGAACCAGCAAACCCACCCCCAAATTTCTGCCGACCAAAACTTGTGAGATGATAAATGTTTATTGTTTCAAGCCACCAAGTTGGGGGCAATTTGATCTGCAACCCTAGCTGGATTTCTTCAGCAGTGGGAATCAAGTCCAGGAGATCCAACATCCACTTCCGGAATGGAGTGTCTTCCTCCAAGCTTGGGTCCGTGCGGTGGTCCAACCTAATGCCACTGCGTGGGCAGTTCAATGGCAGAAACCTAACTTAGATATGAGCCTTATGGTGTAAGGGATATTAGGCTAAATCCCAGAGCAAGATGACCTGCGTTCAGATCCTACAATAGCCATTTAGTAATCATGTGACCTTGGGCAGGTTGGGTAACCTCTCTGGGTCTCAGCCTTCTCCTCTGTAAAATGGGGACATCGGGCTTCATGGAAGATTGCGTAGGCTGCTATAGTTACTTCATTTATCTTCTGAGCCTTGTAGAGGGCAGAATTGTGTCCCCTCAATAAGATATATTCAATTGTCCCCCTTCATCCCCTTCACCTATCCCTCCTTCCCGCTCCCTTCATCCATCCCCTCCACACCCTGGGAACGTGACCTCATTTGGAAATGGGTTATTGCAGATGTTAAGATGAGATCATGCTAAAAAAGGATGGGCCCTAATCAAATTACTGGTGTCCTTATAAGAAGAGGGAAATTTGGACACAGACACGCAGGGGAGATGGCCATGTGAAGATGGACATAGCAATTAAAATGATGTGTCTACAAGCCAAGGAAGGCCAAGGAATGCCCGCCACCCCCAGAAGCTGGAAGAGGCAGGAAGTCCCCTCCCTGCAGCCTGCAGAGGGAGCTTGGCCCTACCAAAGCCTTGATTTTGGACTCTGGGTTTCCAGAATGTGAGAGAATAGATTTCTGTTATTTTAAGCCACCCATTTTGTGGTCATTTGTTACAGCTGCCCAGGGGAAAGGACTATAAGCCTCTTTCCACCAGGTGGCAGAAAGCAAGCCTCAATTAATGTTAGGTAATTCAATAAATTCACATTTCCTGGGACCAGGTCTAAGGGTGGTAATGTGGTGTCTGAGAGTGGGGGCAGCTGGGAGGCATCTTGCCCTTAAAAATCTTCCAGCCTGGCCAGTGTCTTCAGAGGGTCCTTGTCCCACTGCTCTTGGTCATTCACTGGCTGGCTGGACACCAGGGTCCTTCTGCCTACAGGCTTTCCGCAGCTTCTCCCTGGCTTCTGACATGTCTCTTGCTCATGTGGGCCACTGGGAAGTTCTGGGGTTCGGGGAGAGAATGGAGCAGTTGATGTCTGTCACCACCTCCCTTACTGTCACTTCCCTGTGGTCCCTCCACAGCCCCCTCTCCACCCTAGGCTTTCTCTTAACCACTCTGTCTGGTCCACACCCAACTCAGGTGACTCTGGGGACCCGGAGGTGCCAGGTCCGAAGTCTTCAGGACAGGCCCAGGGAATTCCAAAGCTTTGGAAATGCGAACCTCTTTTTTCTCAAACTTTCGTCCAGACCTTGGATTTCCACCAAGTAAAGCATAGCTCAGGAGCCAAGAAGGAAATCTGCGCTTCCTCCTTTCCTCTCTGTTGTGTCATCTATCCCCTTCCCCAGGGCTCAAGGAGGCTGCATCCCTGCTGGCCAAGCTGGGGTGGGCAGGGGACAGTAAAAGAAAGGACCAGCAGGGAGCACACACCAGCAAAAGTTCCAAATATTATCCAACCCCCCCACACAGGGTTTTTAGCAAGTGAGAACGTGGAATGGCTGCCATAAAAATGCTTCGAATTTCTACATGGACCTAGAATTTTTCTTTTTGAAGAAACTCAGATCTGTGTCATCCAGTGGGACTTTCTACAACGATGGAAATAGTCTAGATCTGTGCTGTCCAAGGCAGATAGTCCCCAGGACATGTGACCACTGAGCAATTGACATGCAGCTATTGCATCTGAGGAACTGAGTTTTAAACTTTATTTAATTTTAATTCATTTTAAGCAGCGAGTGGTACCCAGCAGAAGCCAGACAAGACAAGCCAGCTTTGAATGAACTGGTATCCCAGCTGAAAGTCTACAACCACAAAGAGAAGGAAAGCCAGGCGCACAGAGGGAGGCAATTAGCAGGCTGGACCATAAATAAAATACACTTCAATTAAGGGCCAGTTGAGGGATCACGGGTGAAAACCTATTTTGCGGTTCAGATATGGGAGGCCTCACTTTCTCCTTCATAGACCAGCCACAAAACCCAAGGTATGTGTTTACATCAGAACCTCTGGGGACTATGCATCCCAAGATCTGAACCCTCAGTTTCCCCCTAGTGAAAAGCACAGATCAGGGAAAATGGGAGAGATCTCTGGTTTGTGTGGCTCCCTCCCAGGAGCCTGTGGCCAGTTATAAGAATGTACTAGAGTCCTGTCAGCATTATATGATTTTTGAACACAGCAGGGTTTAGAGCCACTGAGATTAAGACAAGATTAACTCCAATTCAAACCACACTTGGAGTAAAATGAAACAAGGGAGAATGGAGGTCTCACTGAGGTGGTGACCTCTGATCCAGAGCTGAAGATGAGGGAGTGAGTCAGTGGTTTTCAGGTGGGAGGCTATCCCTGGCAGAGGGAATGGCTAGTGCAAAGGTCCTGGGGTAGGCAGAAACTTGGCTTCTCACTCAAAAACTCTAGACTGACCACTTCACGTCTCAAGTAGGCATTTCAGACAGAACTCTTGAATGCCTCAACATTCCCCTACAACCCCTCACCCACTCATCTCTGACATCACCTCAGGCCTAGGATACCCGCCATTCCTTCCCACCTTGAACCTGGGGAAAGTGTACCAGCCTCAAGGCCTTTTGCAGTAGCTGCTTTCAGTTCTCAGATCTGCAGTCCCTGGGCTTGGAGGGCAGTTGGGAAAATTCCTGATAAAAAAAAATGTGTAGCCTGAGGCTTGGCTTATGGGTTGCGCAGGATAAAAGGAAGCTGTTAAGTTTTCCTCTGAAAGGAGGTTGGAAGCTTCGTTTGCATTGCACGTTAATATCATGAAAACGTTATTAGCTCGTATCTAAGGATTAAAGTGAGAGTGCTAAAGATTCCCCCCACCCCAAGTGCCAGCCTCACCCCCCATCTCCTGCCAACAGCCATTCCTGGGCATCACGAAAAATTATCAGGCTTCTCACCAAACACTGCAACTACACGCTGCCCACCCCTTCACCAAGTTGCATGACCCCAAGCCCGATGCCCTTCTAAATATCCTCGCCCACACCAGCATCCGTACTGCCTGTGGCTCTGCACGCTGCCCCTTCCCGCAGTGGGACCGCAAGGGTTAAATCTCGTCCCCGCGTGCACTGATTGACAGCCAGGACGGCGGCTGGGGCGAGACGACCAATGAACGACGGCAGGGGAAGCCCACGTGGGCAGCCGGCCTCACAATTGGTCAGAGTCTCCGGCGGCCGCCGCTGGAGCCCGAGCCCACGTGCAGCTGCTGCTAGTTCATTGATCCGCTGCACGGTACAGGTGGAGGCGGGGCGGGGCCGGGGCGGGACAGGGCGGGACCAGGGCGGGCAGGGGCGGGGCCCGACGGGTCAAATGGTCCCTCGGGTGAGGGTAGGGGCGAGGCGTTTCCTCTTGGCCTGAACTTGGCTGACCCCTGCAGCTTCCTTCTAGCTTCTTGTTTCTTGTGAGCTCCCATCCAAAGGGAGGTGAGTAGGCCCCGGGCATTTCGGAGGACTCCAAAGTCACCGAGCTGGGGAGCAGACTTGGAAGGACATTGAGGGGCCGAAACGAAGTAAAGAAGGGACTTGCTATCACAAGAGTGATTGGGGTGGAGAGGTCTCTCCTCCTACGTGAGAAATCCCTCCTACTTCACCTGGCCAACTCTTAACTCAGCCTTCAAAATCCCTTTCCAATGGTGTTCTCCCGTGCTTTAGGAAATTGTCTCAAAACTGAGGTTGAACTTTGGTGTCCTCTGGGCTCCCGAGCCCTGACTACCCTCCTCCCACGTGGACCTTATAGGGTGAGATCCCTAGGATCCCACTATTAATCAGCACAGCTGCAGGCACGGAGTGTTGGATAAGTGAATATAGGCTGTAGGGAGTACAGTGGGGTTCTGAAGGTCAGGGGTGCGGTTGAGGGCCCAGGACTGGGTTCTGGAGGGGAGACCATGGTGAGTGGTGCAGGAGGGGCAGGCATGGGGCCGGGCTGGTCTCCCCTTGTCACTACCCAGCCTTCTGCCCTCAGGACCTGCCATCTTCTTGTTACTTTTAGAATCCTGTGAGTACTGCCTGAAGATGACCTCTGGTGGCTGTCTTAGTCCCCAGGGGCACCCTCCAATGATGGTGAGGACCCCAGGGACTTTGGTGAAGAGGGTGCCATGTGGCATTACTTCCTGGGGGAGGGGAAGAGCCTGGGGGCTAGGTTTATGTCCAATTCTCCTGCTTCTGATGGAGCGACCTGGGGTTGGCTGGCCAGGCCTTTAAGCTGGGGCCACAGACCTGTCATACTTGACAGGTGCCAAGGCACTTGCTTTTTAAAATGAAACTTCTTATAACTCGGGTGTAAAACACATGACTATATCATCTGTTCTGTTAATATTGTACAAGCAAACTCCTCCCTCCTCCAGATGTTACTTCTCAGAGATGACCATTGCTAACAGTTTAGGCCAGGAGTGGGCAAATTTCTCCCATAAAAGGCCAGAGAGGGAATACTTTAGATTTTTTAAGTCAAAATGCAAAATGGAAGATAGTCTATGGTACTTAAGTAGCAAAAGAGAAGGCAGATCACCCTCAGGTTTTAGGACATCACATCTCGCCCTCCATCGACCTTTCCAGGCTCATCGTGAGGCCAGCCTTCCAGCCCTGAACTATGAGGGCATCCTGGATCAGCTCAAGAAGCAGTTCCCTAGGTGAGGACAATTCATGGGGGTCCAGAGGTCCCACTGTGGCCCTAGATCCCACTGAGGGAAAGAATCCTATCTGGTGTCTTGGTGGCTCAGAAGCCCCTGGCCTGAAAGACAGGGCCAGTGATGGGCGAGCCTGAAGCAAAAGCAAAACCAGTAATACTAATCCTGGCTTTTACTTGAATCTTTGATTCGTTGTTGTCCAGTGTGGATTTGCGTGCAATTATACATACGATTTCTAAATGCTGCATTAGAATTGTATTCACCTTGACACTGTCTTAAATGTGGCTCCTTGAACCCCTCATTCCCTTTCAGCCAGGGGACTGGGGGCTGCACCGTTCTGGGGAAGAGAACGCATGCCGCCCCAGCTGGTCTGTCTTCTCCACAGGTTGCCCCATCACATGCCGGCACAGGTGGACAGCATTTACTACTTGGTGAGCTGCAAACCAGGCAGCACCCCCTGCCCTGCCCCACCCCGCCCCCAGCAGCCTCAGGAACAGGGTTTTGAGGCACCCTCTTTATTTATTTTGCTAACTTTGGGCAAGTGAGTTAACCCATTGAGCCCCAGCTTCATGTGGGTTTTTCTTAATAATTTTGCTGTGAAAACTAGAAGTTCCATATTTAAAGGAGGTATTCCTTTAGCCCACAGCCCATGACGGGAGTTTTTGCCCTCGAGGGGTGTATGATCTCTGTCAGCAGTGTCCATGGTGTTCTCTATCGACAGTGTCCCATAGGACACCTGTTAGCCACATGCAGCAATTGAGTACTTTTAAGGACCTGAATTTTTAACTGGTTTAAATTTAAATAGCCACACCTGGCTAGTGGCTGTCTCACTGGACAGGGCAGCTCTAAGGGAAGGAGAGGGGCAAATGAGTAGTGTGAAACAAGATTCAGAAAAGATAAGAATTAATAGGAAAATAGAGATGAGAAGAAAATGAGTAAAGATTTTGAGCTAAGGTAGTCAGGAAGGGCTTCTTGAGGTAGTGGTATTCACAAAAGATAAGGGGCTCCTGCCATCCCTAGAGAGAACAGGGAAGGGTGTTCCAGGCAGACAGCACGATACGTGCAAAGGGCCCTTGCAGGATTGTGCATGGGCGTGTTGGAGGCACAATAAGGAGGCCAGTGTGGCTGGAGCAGAGTGGGCAAGGCGGCGAGAATGGGACAGGGAAGGGGGTGGGGAAGAGGTCTCTGGGAAGGCCCTTCACCTTCCTATCTAGAATGAAATCCAGGGGGTCTCCCTAATTAGCTCCCATTCTGAGTGTATGAGATGCTATCCTATTTGAGAGGAGGGACCAGAGAGGGAGAGTGACTTGCCCAGGGTCAAACAGCTGGGGGGCTGGGGAGGGGGTCGGAGCATGCACAGCATTCAAATTCCGGACCCTTGACTGCTTCCATTGACCACCACCCAGTGTGATTTCTGTTGTTCCTTTGTAGCTCCAGAAGGTTCGGCAGGGTCTACAGGAATATCACAGGCAGGTGAGTGCGTCACCAGAAACTTGAGATGCAGCTGCCCCTCCATGAAAGGCAGGGGAGAGGGGGAGGAGGTGAGGGCAGGGTAAGGGTGGGGGAAGATTGTTCAGGGCCTTTGGGCCTTGTGGAGGACTTGGGTTTTTACCCCAGGGCAGTGGAAGCCCTGGAGCACTGTGGGCAGAAGAAAGGCAGGACCTGGAACCCCCCAGGTATCAGTGGATCCTCACATCTTGGCAGTGTATCTCCCTCCCTCTCTCTGAGCCTCTTCTTCCTGGCCTGCTCTCTGGGTCCCTGCGTGGCTCAGATGAGGCCAGGGGCATTTTCAGCACTTTGGTAGTCAGTTGCTGCAGCTTTGAAGGGCCTGTTATATGTGCCAGACACGCCTGGATTACCGTCTTCCATGTGTCTGAGAGTTCTCAAGGGCCTGGCTCACATGCACGCCAGGGGCAGGTCTGCACCAGGGGCTCCGGCTCCCTTCACAGGGCGCCTTGCCCAGGCTGAAGCACGACTTCCACCCCTGCCTGTCCTCCTGCCACCTGGCCCCTTTCTCTTGGGTTCTGGCAGGACTTACTGCCTATGCCAGATGTGACTGGCAGAGGGCCAGGGCCATGTCTGCGATTTAGCAGGGGCTGGGGTGGGAAGCCCAAGGAATAGGGGAGAGACAGATTGGGGTGGGGGTGGGGCAGGAAGCAACCAGAACAGTTATTCAACAGATATTTATCCATCACCTTGCCAAGTGCTGTTGTAGGCGCCAGGGAAATAGCAAAAAAGAACACAGACAAACCCCTGCCCTTGGGGTGAGAGGAGCTTGGTAAACAGAAGTGTCAGACAGTGAGGGCTGGGCAAGGCAGGCGTGGACTCAAGTAGCCCCAAGGGGATGTGCGGGACCAAGATGGGAGTGGGTTACAATTCAGGGTGGTCAGGAAAGGCTCACTGAGGTGACATTTGAGCAGAGAACTAAAGGAAAGGGGAGGGTATCTGAAAAACAGCACATGCAATGGACCTGGGGCAGGACCATGCCTGGCATGTTGGAGAAACAGCAGAGAGGCTCCCGTGGCTAGAAGAGAGGAGGGGCGGAGGTGAGGACAGGGTGTGTAGGGCTCTTTGGGCCACAGCGAGGACTTGCGCTTTTTACACCAGGGAGACGAGAACCCTGGAGGGCTGTGGGCAGAGGGACCTGACTCAGGTGCTCACGGGAGTCGTCTGACTGCTACAGGGAAAACAGACTGCAGGGGCCAGGGCAGGAGCTGGGAGACCAGTTAGGACCATCCAGTTGTGGGATGCTTGGCACTTAGAGCAGTTAGGCGGTGAGAAGTAATCAGATTGTGGACCATGTTTTGGGGAGGAGCCAGACAGCACTTGTTGAGTATCAAGACATGGCGGGGGTGAGAGGGTGGCAAGGCCCCAAGATAGGCCACTTCTGTTGCTGCTTAACCTAGGAGGGGACTCCCACCTCCCTGATCTCTAGATCAGGCAATGATCTCTAGCAGCCTTGACAGCCTTGTGGTCCTGAGCAGACCACCACCCCCTTCCTCGGTTTCCCCCTCCTTGTTCCCCCAGCCTTCTTGCTGTGCATTTAAAATCCCCAGCAGCAGCAGCAGCAGCAGCAGCAGCAGCCCCCCTCACTCCCCACCTTCTGCCTGCACACAGCTCTCCCCAGGGAAGGCCAGCTAGCAGGCAGGAGGGAGCAGCACTTTTCATGCTGAGTGCATTAAAGTGCCAGTAAATTGCACATTAACGAGCCAGGGCGAATTGGGGAAGGTTCCCCTGGGCCTCGTGCTGCTGGGAGGCCCAGCTGGGGAATCCATCACTGATGGCCCCTGAGGCAGCAGTCCTGAGCCTGCTGAGGGGCGGGCCCCTCCCACCGCCCTGCGGTTTGCCCAACAGGCAGGGGAGGGACCAGGCTGTTTGAAGAGGCAGGTAAGCACCGCCTGGCCCCCCTGTTTCCTCTGCCTCTGGGAAATTGGCTTTGCTTTACTGGGCCTCAGTTTTCTCATCTGCAAAGTGGGAGTGCCAGTAGTGCCTGTTAAACAGAACTGACTGCCATCGGTGCCTATGCTGCATTTCTGTATTAATTGTCTTAGTGAATCAGAGCATTTTCCCAATATTTTGGAGTTCGTCCTGGGCCAGACAATTCTGGGGAGCTTCTCAGCATCTGCCTGGAGGGGAGTGGGCATCCGCCTCCAGAGCTATAGGCCAGCCAAGACAAGAGTCCATGCCGCCTTAAACGGTAGCCATGGGACACGTGGCTTTAAGTGGACTTAAACAAGTCACATTTCAAGTGCTCAATAGCCACATAAAGCTAGCAGCTACCCCGTTAGACAGGCAGCTCTAGAACAGTTCTATCACTATGTTTGGTCTGGTACTGGACTGAGTCTAGCTGCACATACACATTTCCACATGCCGAATTCTTGGGAATATTGGCTGGGAGGCTCCAGCCTTGTTGGCTCTGTGTTCTCAGCTGGGTGCCGGGCACATTCTAGGAATCACTGCCCTTGGTTCTAAGTACGTATGCCACCTGATTGAGCAGCCACTGGCACCAGGTGGCTGTTAAGCACTTGAAATGTGGCCACTGAAACTGCAGAAATGTCATTTTTAATTGTGCTTAACTTTGTTTAAATAGCCATCCATAGCTGGTAGCTACTGTGCAGGGCTGCAGAGTCCTATGGAAGGAGAGGTTAAAAACAGACCCAGTATCTGTATCAGTGCCGTGGAGAAAAGAGAGTGGGATATTTGGTAGGAAGGAGCATATCCTGAAAGAGCAGAAAGGTAGGCAGTGGGCACGTCGACAGAGGAAACTGAGCTAGATCACTTAGTCCCTTCCATGTCCATGGAAGCTTTTAACTGAAATTTGGAATCGATGTGGTCACATGGTTCGATTTTTTAAATATAAAATAATGTAAGTGACCCTCCCATTGGGTCTCCTGATTGTCCTACTGCCTGCCAGTCCTTCTCCCCAAGAGGTAACAATCAGTTTCTTAGTATCTCTCCAACGTTTAAGCGAAATCAAATGTCATCCCACACGGGGATACATGTACACACTGTTTTTGCTTCCTGTAGCCATGTTGAAGCCAAAGTATTCAGGTTTTAGTTTTCAAACATCCCAAGAAAACAGCTGGACATGAAACCGGATCTGACTCCACTTTCTACCCATGATGTCTCGACTGTCCTAGAGGATTAGGTTTTATCACCCATGGTCGAGGCCATCTTCTGGGCACCGCGGACTTGCTTTACACTAGGTGTAGTGCAGAGGGCTCTGTTATCAGGATCTCTCCAAAATGTTCGGGGTAGCTGGTATAGCCCCATGTCACACACAGGGGAAACTGGCTTACAAGAGGGTGCTTGAGCCCAGGGCTTCCTGATTACAAAGCTTCAACTGGAATGATGTCCCCCACCCACCTAGGCAGAAAATTTCCTACGGATCATGGAGACCTGCAGCCAGCCCCTGGGCTTCCAGGCAGGGGAGGTAGGTTTCTGGGTCCTCCAGGAGGGAGGGGACATGCTTGGGGCAAGGGGCCCATCCTCTTGTCCCTCACAATGTGGTGCTGGCAAGACCAGGTAAGTCAGGTCTCCTTTGATGAACAGGCTGACCAGGACTCCTGGGGACCAGCCAGCCCCATGGCTTCCCGGCACCCAGAGGTCAAGCCCCCACAGCCCTCCAGTCTTCAGGGGCAGAACTTCAGAGATGTCATGGCCATAAGGTCATCTGATTGGCTCCAGCAGCCCTCTGGAGTGGACAAGCCCCCAGTCCATGAGACAGACACACGACCATCCTGGGACTCTGAGCCCCAGTTTTGGCAGGATGTTCTGACCCAGAAACTTTGGCAGATTTTTGCTGGGACCCACGATAAAATGGACCAACCGAGACACAGGCGTGAGTCTTCTTGAGGGTGGGAAGGGGGTGGCCTCGAACTGTGTGGAGGGCAGCATAGGTTGAACCTTGTTCTACTGTCTCTCCATTGTTTTTCTCCCCTCCCATCGTCAGTGACAGAACAGGTGATAGACGTGGTAAGTAAATGAGCTGTGTGGTTATCCTGGCTCGGCCCCCAGGTCGGAGCATTCAAGTTTCTGGGGGATCGGTCCTCCTTCTCCACCCTCGGCCCTTTCATGCCCTCTGAGGAGTCAGGGCTGTGCCTGAGACTGTCTCCAGCTCTTCCTGGATGGCAGGACTTGGGCAGTTGCCTAGTCCTGTCCTCTCTGCCTGGGCCTCCCTAAGGTTTTCTGGTTCCCAGACTAGCCCTGGGCAGTTCCTCTGAGCTGACCAGATCGCCCTGTTTCTTATGGGCAGGAAAGCCAGGACCCAGACCCGTACTATGTTGGAGCAGAACCTTGTACCGCAGATGCTTTGGGTTATCCCAGTGGGAGGGGGCAGGCAGCCTGTTCCAGGGGGCTATGCCTGCTGCTAATCTGCTCTTGTCTTTGCCCAGTTCTCAGCCCACCTGTGCCCTTCCACATTCCCCCTGCAGGTTCCCAAGAGGGGAGCACAGGACCAGACATGGCACCAGGGATGATGCTTTCCCACATGACCCAGGTGAGCCCCAGGCCTCAGTTGGTACCCACCGCCCCCATAAGTCTGGGGTCCTGGGGAAGAGAGAGCCAGTGTGGCTTAGCTGTGATCTTGACCCGCCTGCAGGAGCCTTCTGGGAGCGGCCGTTCCTTTCTGAAGCCCATGTAAGTGTTGGAACTGCCCCTCCTACCTCGATCTCTGTGCCCAGGAGGTAGAGGGAACCAGAAGTATAGGCATGCCCTCACCCTTCCCACGGTGCTGTGAGGGGAGGGGTCTGGGTAGGGATGTGCAACTTCACACCAGCACCACTGCCCCTCCCCGCATGCCCAGCCTGGGTTGAAAGGATCTGGGGAAAGAATGCACATGGAAAGGCGGAGGGGAGGGGCTGTGTCAGAGCTGGTTGCAGACAGTCCCAGCCATGTGGTCTGAAGCTGGGGAAGCCCAGATGTGGGAGAGATAGCTTGCCTGGAGGAAGGGGCATAGCAGTTAGGACTTTGAAGGATGAGCAGGAGTTGTCTGGGATGGGGCAAAGTATTCCAGGCAGAAAGGAGTGGCATTTGGTTATGGGGGAGGGAGAATACTTGGAGGGGTGTGGATAGGAGATGGGGAGAAGTGGAGTATAGTGGGGAAAGAAGGCCCGAGAGAAAATCCCCCACATCTGAAAAAGAACAAAGCCCCTCTAGGGCTTGGTGGGTGCCTCTCTCTGGGCAGGCCACTGACCCCGAGGTGTCACCTCCTAAGATGGTGGGACCACGAAGACTTTGAAGACACATGGAAGGGGCCAGATGCCTTGCCCTGGCAATCTAAGAAGTCGGCCGTCCCACACAGAATAGAGAAGATGAGGACGCTAAGACACGGGGAGCCCGTGCTGGCCACAGCGGTCAGCAGCTTCACGCGGCACGCGTTCACCTGTGGCCGGGGTGGTGTCAAGGTGTGGAGCCTGGTGGGCCAGATGGTGGAGGATAGGTTTCCGGACAGCCACCTGCGTGTGCAGGTGAGAGTGGGGCTGGCTGCAGAGGGTGGGGCTTGCGGGAGCAGCAGGAGCTGCCTGCAGGGGAGGGCGCTCACTCCCGCCTTCGCCCACCCAGACCCCCGGGGCCTGCCTGCGCACCTGCCTGCTGCTCAGCAGCACCGCCCTGCTGACGGGGGGCCACGGCCTGCCCGGCGTGAGCGTGTGGGACCTGATGGCGCCCTCCCTGCACGTAAAAGATGAGCTACCCTCTGCAGGTCTCACCTGCCAGGCCTTGGCCGCCAACCTGGAGGACAGTCTGGCCTTTGCCAGTTTCACTAATGGCACCGTCAGGATCTGGGACCTGCGGGACCAGAATGTGGTTAGGTGTGGCCCCATGGTGGGTGGGGTTGCCCTGAGAACTCCCAGCCTCGTCTCCTGAGCAGGGATTTGGCAGTGTCAAGGTGAAAGCCCCTTGACTACTTGAACTCAGATTTGAGAGAGTTGAAGGCCCAGGTTCAAATCTTGGCTGGACTGTTTTCTCCGAGTTCAGTCTGCTACTTTTTGTCTACCTTTTTCCCCATCTGTCAGTTGAAGGTGGTTGGGCGGGTGATGTTCCTTGGGCCCAAAGCTTGGAGTCTCATTTCCAATCTCCTCCTGATGCATCTCCTGGCCAGGGACTTGCCAGGCACCCCGAATGGAGCCAAAAGCATTGCTGTCAAAGGCCAGAACATCTGGACAGGGGGTCTGGATGCCTGCCTGCGGTGCTGGGACCTGAGGACCATCAGGGAGCCCCTGGAATATCAATTTGAGTCTCAGGTGTGCAGGCTGGGATGGAGCCTTCTTGGCCAGGTAGCAGCTGGGCCTCAGGCTAGAGAAGGAGGTAGACGCTGGCAGGGGCAGTGGTACCCCAAGTCTCAGTGATGCTCAGGGGAATAGGGGCCATTAGAAATGTTCTTTCCTGTTGCCCAAATAGCACTGGATGCTTTCACAGTCTCTGTGATAACCCCATAAAGTAGAGAGGACCAACCCACTTACAGGTGAGCAAGCCAAGGCCTGGAGATGGGAAGTTGTTCGTTGGGGCCTTGCAGCCAGGAAATGGCAGGCGGTCGGCTCCTGGGGTGGGTCCCTGTGCTTCTGCTCACCTCCTGGGCCAGGCTGGGCCCT
Organism: Mormoops blainvillei; assembly: GCA_004026545.1. NCBI lineage: Eukaryota > Metazoa > Chordata > Mammalia > Chiroptera > Mormoopidae > Mormoops > Mormoops blainvillei. The sequence continues at coordinate 16,141 of PVJD01010975.1, forward strand.
GACCAAGTTCTTCCCTGCCACCTACCCCCAGATAATAAGCCTGTCCCCCAGCCCCCGGGAGGACTGGGTTCTGGTGGGCACAGCCAACGGCCAGCAGTGGCTACAGCCCACCCTCGGGGGCCAGAAACACATGGTGGGCTGTAAGGACAGCACTATCCTCGGTCTCAAGTTCTCCCCTCTCGGTGAGTGGCCGGGAGTAGGAGAGTACCCGGTGGTCCCCAGCCTCCCACAGAGCCCCACCCTTTCTGACTCTTCCTGAGCCCCTTCCTCCCCTCCGCCCTTCATTGGCAGGGACCTCTCAGTGATGCTCACCTTGGGGACATGTGGGAGGTGGGGGCTCCCTCCATTTCTCGGATGCCCAGGGTGTGGCCCTCAGCTACCAGCTTTGACCTGGTGCCCCTCTGCTTCCTTCCAGGCCAGTGGTGGGTGAGCGTTGGGATGGACAACCTGGTTAGCATCTCCAGCATGCCCGTGGGAACTATGGTGCTCCAGGTACCGGGGTGGGCTGCGGGTGGGGCACTCAGGGCCTGAGCCCAGGAGCCCCCGTGCAAAGGCCACATTTGAACTGACAGGCACAGTTAGGGGGCCAGCGTAAATGAGTCCACCTTGTTGTGCTCCCTGATCCCCCCAGGTACCCGAGACTGCTTCTGTCATGTGCTGTGATGTGTCCCCTAACAACCGTCTGATCGTCACAGGGTCCAGGGACCACGCCTCAGTGTACCAGATCACATTCTAAGGGGCTCACTACTGTCATCTCAACTCAGGGTCCTTTTCCTCCCCCATGACGGGGGTGTAGTGGTGCAGGGGCATGATGGGTGGACTGGCAATCTTCGTCATGTGTAATAAAGCAGCTGGAAAAAGCAGAGCTGATGCGGTTTTGTCTTGAGCCCTGGCCGTCTTGTGAAGATTTAGAAGGACTTTTTGCAGCCTGGGTCCCTAAGCCTTTTGAGTCCACATTGTCTGAGAATCTGATCAAAGCCACTAACCCCCACTCAGAGTGGATACGGAGCCCTTCCTCCTGCTCCCCTGAGTTGCTCTCTCCTTATCTCATAGAAAGTTGGTTTTCTGCCACTTCCTGCTCAACCCCAGAGACAGGGTTCTCAGTCCTTCCCAGGACACCCTGTCTGGCTAGACCAGGGCCTTTCACCCTCGCAGTAGGACTCAGACCAGCATTTGCTCACCTGTCCCAGGATAAGAATCAGCCCAAATGGCCTCAACAGATCCAGCTTCCTTAACCACAGAATTATTTTTCTCCATGAAGTGTCTTCAGAAACTCTCCTTGGGTATGACTTTTCTTTCAAACAGGGACCCTGTCACCCTGCCATCTCCCTCCAGAAGGTCCCAGCAGCATCCCTGCTCGGACCCCCAGCTCCTTCTAACCCATGGTCCTTGTGGCAGCCCATGAGGCCTTCCAGAGCCCAGATCTGTCGCCACCCCTGCCAGCCTTGCCCCCTCTGGCTCCCACTTCCATGGCGTTCTCCACTTAGGCCTGACCTGAAGACCCATCTCCCCTTGTAGCTGAGGACAAACCCCACCCCACCCCACCCTTGCCCTCCTGGTTTCCACCAGGCCGAGCTCCTTACCTCTAAGTCTTTGCGCATGGTATTTCCTCTGTCTTTTGTGACCCTTCTGTAACAGCTGTTTCTCCTCTTTTAGCTCTTGGCTTAGCTGCCGCCTCCTCTGGGACTGGGACTTTTACTGTGATGACAGTGGGCCAGGCACCTTTGCCAGGCCCTTAGAAGTTATCTCTGAGTCTCGAAGGAAACATGACTACAACCCCAACAGCCACATGTTCCTCTGTAATTCCCAACCCTTTCTACATGGGCAGTGTCTTTAGATGAGTCTGTCTGAGGTGCTGGCACCCAAAGTACACCTTTGGGCTAGGGATTTAAAAGCCATGTATGCTCCGTCTCCTTGCTATGTTGGACCCTGAATTTAGGCATCAAAGTGGTGAAACCTCTACCAGCCTGAGTTTCTATATGGAGTCGAGCCCATGGGCTTGCCTGAGAAATGCGTACGGTGTTCAACCACTGAGACCGGCAGTTATTTGTTACATGGCAAGACTTAAGCCACGCTGCCCAATACAACCCATTCGTCATAGTAGATCCCACAGTATTTCATGCATGATGAATGATCTCATCCAGACGAGGAAAAAGGAAAGACTTACCCATGGTCACATAGCTAGAAAGTGACCTTCCTTCAATAACAGTTGCTCAAGAAAAGCAGCGGTGCCCAGTTCCCCAGCCCAAGACGAAGGCAACTGTGATAAATACATTTATTTCCCCAAAGTCCCTCTGCCCATCCAACCCCACATCCAGCAGGGGAGATGTGAGGGGGTTGGCCAGAGAGCAAATGAGATTTGGGGGTGTTGGGGTCTCTGTTCTGCATGCCCTACCCCCAGGAGTAGGGCCTGGGGTGCAGGAAGGAAGTTCTTTCAGTAGACCACCTCATACACGGTGGCCTTCTTGTCCCCTGAGCCCGTCACGATGTACTTGTTATTCCCGGAGATATCACAGCTCAGCACAGAGGATGATTCCTTGGACTGTGGAAGGGAGGGGAGGGAGTAACAGGAGAGAAGGCAGAGGTGAGGCGTGGGTGATGCTGCACAGGCCAGTGCAAGCCCCTGACCTCCTGCACAATGTTCTGAGGGAACAGGCAAAGCGACCAGGGCCACTGCCAGCCTCCCAGGGTAAGCCTGTAGTCAAAGTGGGGCCGACATGGGACTTAGGATAGAAGAGCCCAGAATGGGCGCCAGGAGCAAACAGGCAACATGAGTTCCAGAGGAGGTCCTTTCTGCTCTTGGACAGGGCAGGACCGCTTATCTGGACTCCAAGAGAGATGAAAGCGGAGTGCTGCCCTTTGCTGGGAAACTGAGAGGACGTGCGCCAGGCCAAGCACACCACACATGCACGGGCGGAGGGCTAAGCTTAGAGCAGGACGGCCTACCGCTGTGCTCAGCAAACTTTTTCTGTTAAGGGCACAACGGTAAATGTTCAGGCTTTGCCTAAAGTCCAAATACTGTATTTTGCCATGTATGTGCACTTTTTTGCCCCAAAATTTTTTTTAAAAGATTTCGTTTATTTTATTTTTAGACAGAAGGGAAGGGAGGGAGAGAGGGAGAGAAACATCAATGTGTGGTTGCCTCTCATGTGCCCCCTACTGGGGACTGGCCTGAAACCCAGGCATGTGCCCTGAATGGGGAATTGAACTGGCAACCCTTTGGTCAGCAGGCCAAGGCTCAATCCACTGAGCTACACCAGCCTGGCTGCCCAAATTTTTCAGGGAAAAATAAGGATGCACATTATATGTGGGTAGTACTAATTCTGTATCTATGTAAGTGTTTTTAATTTTTATTTATACTTATGCATTAAAAGTGTAACTCTAGCAAGCAATAATAATATCCGTATGCAAAATACCCTGGAATACGATAAACGGTTTTGTTTCGAAATATAAATAAATAAATAATTGAATTTAAAAATTAAAATGATTTTTTTCCCTGAAAGTTTGGGCTAAAAACGTGAGTACGCATTATGTACAGGAGTGCATTATACACGGCAATATACGTTAAGTCATTAGCCATTAAATCCAGAGGCTAGCCCTGGCCAGTGTGGCTCAGTTGGTTGGAGTGTCATCCCATAGATTGATTCCCGGCACATGCCTGGGCTGCAGGTTCAGTCTCTGGTCAGGATGGGGGTGAGTGCGGGAGGCAGCTGGTCAACCTTTCTCTCCCTCTTTTTCTCCCTCCCTTCCCCTCTCTGTAAAGTCAATAGGCAAGTCCTTGGGTGAAGATTAAAAAAAAAAAAGTCCAAAGGCTAAATAAATCAACCTCACATACTCTATTTTTTTTTTTTACAATCCTTTAAAAATGTAAAAACCACTCCACACCCACTAGGATGACTACAGTAAAAAATAACACAATAATAAGTGTTGCTGAGGATGGGGAGAATTTCAAACCCTCCTATGCTGCTGATGGGGATGAAAAATTTGGAAAACAGTCTGGCAATTCCAACGAAGACTAAATTATTATCCACAATTCCGCCCCTAGATATATGCCCAGGAGAAGTGGAAATGTGCCCACGCAAAAACATGCATGTGAATGGTCACAGCAGCATGAGTCACAATTGCCAAAAGGTAGAGACAACCAAGTGTGTCCATCAGCACGTGAATGGACCAAGTGTAGTCCATTCATACAATAGAATATTATTCAGCCTTAATAACTTTTTAAATTTATTGATTTGAGAGAGGGAGAGGGAAGGAAGGAGAAAGTGAGAGAGAAACATTGATTTGTCATTCCACTTACTTATGCATTGATTGACTGATTCTTCTGTGTGCCCTGACCGGGGACTGAACCCACAACCTTGGTGTACTGGGACAATGCTCTAACCTGCCAGGGCTATTTAGCCTTAAAAAGGGAGGAAACTCTGACATCTGCTACAAAATAGATAAACCTTGAGGACATTATACTCAGTGAAATAAGCCAGACACAAAAGGATAAATACTGTGTGATTCCACTCACAGGAGGTCCCTAAAGGAGTCAGATTCACAGACAGAAGGTGGACGGTGGGAGCTGGTGGTGTGTGGGAGGGGAGGCTGGGGGAGCGGAAGGGGACATTAGTGTTTAATGGGGATAAAATGTCAGTTTGGAAGATGAGAAAGTTCTGGAGATAGATGGTGGTGATGGTTGCACAACAGTGTGAATATATTTAATACCACCAAACTGTGTATTTCAAAATGGTTAAGATCACAAATTTTGTTACTGCTTACCCCAGTTTAAAGGAAAACAGGCTGTGTGCCCATGTTTCCTGTTGGCTGAAGTTTGCCAGCCCAGCTTTAGTAACTACTGGCAGGTAAGAGGCTTAGAGGACCCCAGGTTTCACTACCAGTGCAGCCACCTTGGGGCCCTGGGCACATGGCATCCTGCCAGGGGTGGGGCTCCAGACTGCCACATACCTGGAAAATGCTGGCACCGTACGGCGTCCTCCAGGCATTGAGCAGGTTGTCCTTCCCGGTGCTCACGAACCACCGCCCTGGGGGAAGGAAAGCGGGGCAGTTGAAGGGAGGCGGCTGAAAAAAGCCTGGGGCGTGGGCTGTAGGCAGAAGCGGGGCAAGTGGGTCTGGCTTCTCCCTTTAGGGCATCTCTGCCCTTGTGTGGGGAACATGAGGTCCCTTTGGGAACTGAGGCTTGGTCCCTCCATTTTCCAGATGGTAAAGTCAAGGCCCCAGGGCTCCATCTGGTCTTCAAGGAGTGCCCCCAGGAGAGGGCTGGCCAGGTAAAATACACAGTGCCCAGCCACATTTGAATCTCAGTGAAGCACACGTCATCTCTAGGGCAGATGTGTCCCAAGTATTTCATTGTTGTTACTTTTTTAGTAATATGTATGTCCCATGCAATATTTAAGACATACTCATGCTAAAAAAAAAAAACACAAAAAAAACCACTTTTTTTTTTAGTGTAAGTATATCCCATACAATATATGGGATATAGCTGTATAACAAATTAGTTGCTTTTTATTATAAGTATGCCCTGTGCATTATTTGGGACATGCTTATGTTAACAAATTATTTGTTGTTTATCTAAGATTCAAATGTAACTGTTTTTGTTGTTGTCGTTGTGTGGGGTTGTTTTGTTTTGGCAATCCGTGCCCTGGAGTCCCACCCCAGTCTGAGACAGACGCACCGCAGGAGGCAAATTTCAGAGACAGCACACAGCTCTCGTGAAGGTGCAGCTGGTATTTCTCTGGCTTGCGGACGTGCAGGATCTCAACATTACTACTCTCCATGCCAACAGCCAGCCAGTCCTGGTTGGGGCAGTGGCCCAGGGAAAAAATCTGGGGGTGAAGAGGGAAGAGGTGGGGTCAAAAACCCCTTGGGATGGTGGGAGATGCCCAGAAGAAGGGGGCTGGGGGAGGGGAGGGGTCCATCGCTCTCCCTCTGTGGCCCCTGCGTGGAGGGGCAGCTGGCCCAGGGCCTGGAAGCAGCAGGCGACTGCATGTCGAATCATTAATATTAATCAGCATTACATGGAACCCTGGGGCCTCACATCCATTATCTGCTCTGAACGCACAACAGCTCTGGGAGGGAGGGAAGGAGGGGGTGGTGGGCGAAGCCGGGCGAGGACAGTCGCTGCCCTTGAGCAGATGGTGGAACGGAAGCCGAGGCCAAGTCTGGCTCAAAGTCAGGCAGCAAGTCCAGCGAGTCCATGAAGGCCCAGGCCTTCTGACTCCCAGCCTGGAACTTTCCCTGTGTGCCAGCATCTCCTTCTACTTTGATTTGAAATGACCTGGTGGCCTCATCACTCTGTGGCCCACTCCGCGTGAGACACAGAGAGGAATAAGGCCCTGTTCCATCCTAAACCTGCACAGTCTTACTGACAAAGCATGTGTGGAAGGAACCATAGATATATAGCGGAGAGAAGACCGGAAGGTTGCACATGTTCTCTCCTGGCCGTGTAGAAGTGCTCCTGTATAGAGACAGGTACCAGGTGGGATGGGAGGCACTCACCATGGGATCCCCTGATACATATACAACCCATCGAAGTTTCAGATAGAGGATGGACAACTATGTCCACGTGCACCTCTGATTTCCCCGCTGAAAAAACATTCAGGATAAAAAGAAAGCAGAACAGAAAGAGTTGGGGAACAGAAGAATTGGGGCCTTCGAGGAGGGGGGCAAGTTGGATGGGTTTTGAAGGTTGAGTAGGAGTTTAACAATTTACGAAAGGAAGGGAAAGTCATGTCAGAGGAAACAATTAACTAGAGAGAACTAGAGGTGTCACAGGCATGGTGTGTTTCAGACTAGAGAATGGAGACCTTAAATGACAGTCCAAGGAGCCTTCACCCTGCCCCTGAAGCAGTGGTAGGGAGGATCGGGGTCTAGAATAACTGAAGGCCTGTCCCTGACTCTTTACTCAGCCCTGAGAAGCCCCCTGTTGCTGTCTAGCTCCTTCACTACATCCTTCAGCTTGAATTCCCACAGGGCCCTCCACAGAGACCTCTCTGTGACCAGCTCTTATGTCAACCTCCACCTTTCCCTTCAGGGGCTCCCCCATGGTGAGTCCTGGGGTGGGGGGTGGTCAGAAGCTCTCAGTAGGGTCAAAAGAAGGCTGGGTGGAAAAACCAGCTACACAAGAAGAGACAAAGGAATGGGGGAATGGCTTAGCAACAGCATCTGAGAAGGTGATCTGAGGGACTTAGCGTCCCACAGTGTAACATGAATCAGCTCCTTTGTGGTTCCCTGTGTCTTCTTTGCAGAATAAAGGGCAAGGCCTGTAGCGGAAGGACAAGAAAGATGGACACAGATAACAAGTATTTGGTTCTGCCCAGCACTGGAAGTGGTTGCTTTAGGGGGAGAAGAAGGGAAGCCACATTCCTGGAGCCTCTATCCCCTCCCACCAGACACCGGCAGGCACCTGGGAGCTGAAGTCATGCTGCTGCAGTTGGCGGCCCTCCCGCAGGTCCCAGCAGCGCACGGTGTTGTCCAGGCCCCCTGTCCAGAGCCGAGTGCCATAGTCAGAAATGTCAATACAGCTGGCACCATCCGTGTGGCCCTGGAACTGCCTGGAGGGAGAAGGGCCCAGGCATCCATCCTGGAGTTTGTGCTGCTCCAGTACCCTCCAAGGCCACTATGCCCCCACAGCGCAAAAGAGAAGGAGGCAGGGGCTTGTCCAAGGTCTCTGGGCGCCCACCACCCACCTAACCATGGTCTGATTCTGCAGGTCCCAGACCACGATGTTGCCATCGCTGCAGCAGGAAAAGCAGACCTTGGCGTCGGGGCTGACCGCCAGGGCATAGCAGGCGGGGGCTGAGGAGGTCAGCTCGGCCTTGATGCGGGGGGTGGGAGCTGCCAGGTCCCAAATGGACAAGGTACTGGCCTCACCGCCCACGATAAGACTCCGGCCATCTGGCAGTAGCTTGCAGGAACGAATATAATTGTCCCGGTTCTGGGAGGAGAGACAAGGGCGTATGGTTAACCCCCAAACCGTGCCTCTAGGAGCCTAGCTGAAGAAGCCGCCCCCGCCCCTGGTTAGCATGCTAAGTAGCTCCGAGTTGGTTTGTAAGCGTCAACCCCACTGGCCTAAAAGCCCGGCCTCATGGACTTCAGGCTCCGTCCCTGGTTGGCCCATAAATTCTACCCATTGGCTGATAAACCCCACCCCATTGGCCTACAAGCCTGGTTTACCTATAAACTCAACCCCATTGACTGATAATCCCTGCTCCTGCTTGACCTGTAAGTGCAACCATGTTGGCTGTTGGCCTGCAAGCCCCACCCCCGTGAGTATACAGGTCCTGCCCCTCCTCACCAGGCAGTCCAGCTGGGCCACTGGTGTCTTGGCGCCAGGCTGGCCAACATCCCACACCTTCACGCAGCCCTTTCCTCCCGTGTACACGTGCTGCGTGGAGCCACTGATGGTAACTGCGCAGACCACCTCTCCATGAGCCAGTGTGTGCAGCTGCCGCGCGTGCCGTGGGATGCCTGCGCCCACCAGCGCATCCGATGGGAAGGGCACTGGCTGCATCTGCCCGTCCGCAGACACGTGGAAGGAATAGGCCCTGGACAGGAGGTGGGCATCATGCATGGGGAGGGGGCACCCCAGAGGACATGGGTGGGGGGGCTCCGCACCCTCTTCCCGGAAGGCAGCAAGGTGCCTCTGCCTGTCTGGTGCCATACCCCCTTTGGCACACGTTTAGGGAAGGGAGCCACATGATCAAAGGAGGTGTGGGACAGTCAGTGTGGTACAAAAGAGGAAAAGGAATCTATGTGGTGGCCTGGTGCATGGTTAACAAGCACTTAGTACATATTTGTCCACAAAGATGCCTTGAGCTCCAGAGCATGCTGTCCAATAGTGGCCACCAGCCATGTGTGGAAAGTTAAATTTAAAATTTCAGTTCCTTGGATGCACTGGTTACATTTCAAACGCTCAAAAGCCACAGGTAGCCGATGGCAATCAGACTTCAGAGCAGCAGGTGTAGAATGTTCCCATCATGGATATGTGGGGCCAGGTCACTCTCTGTGGGGGGCCGTCCTGGGCATCGTGGGTGTGGAGCAGAATCCCTGGCCCCCACCCACTAGAGGCTGGAAGCACTCGGTTGTGATAACCAAGTGTATCACCAGATATCATCAAATGTCCTGAAGCAGGGGAACAAAATGCGCCCCTGTTGAGAACCACTAGTCTAAACTTTGCTGGCTACCTACCTTTCTCTCCAGAGAGAAGGAAGAAGAAAGAAGGAAGGAAGTAGACCTGAGGCAGGTGGGAACTCCCGTTATCTTACAGAAGAGACATTCTGGAAAGACAGCGGGGAACCCCAAGCCCCACTCCACCATGGAAGTCCCTTAGAGGAGGCAGGGAGCCCCACCCTGGTACTCACGGCTTTCCCCCAGGGATGGCGGGCAGGGAGGAAGAGATGGATGATCCTCGGAGATGTGGATGAGACTCAAATGCCATCTACCAAAATGCCAAAGGGGGTGTCGCACGGCAGGTGACTCAAACCTGCATGTGCCCTCTCCCACGCTCTCCCCTGCCATATACCTCTCTGTTTATCAGAGGACCCCCACTGTGTTTATTAGCCCCTCCCCAAGAAAGCACAGATGCCCTGTCCTCTCCCAAACTACCGATGGGGGAATGAAGGCTTCACACAAGGGAACCCCAAGGCCTCTGTCCACGGAATCCTAGAGCCCCAGAGTTGGATGGATCCTGAAGAATCTTCCAACTAATGCTCGGAACAGCAGTCTGCAAACTCCAGCCCCTGCTTGTTTTTGTAAATAAAGTTGTACTGGCATATAGCCACACTCATTCATTCATGTGTCGTCTGTGGCGGCTCCTGAGCTATATAAAGGCAGCCTTGAGTAGCTGTGACAGAGACCAAAATATTTACTATCTGGGCCCTTACAGAAAACATTTGCTGACTTCTTTTCCATGACATCTCTTGCAAGTACCCACGCAGCCTCTGGCCTGGGTATCTCAAGTGACGGGCATTTTATTTCCTCTGAAGGCATCCCGATCCACTTCGGGACGGCTCACTCTGTCAGCCATCTGTCCCAGCACTGCCTTCGGGGGCACGTGAAAACCCTGCCTGCCCCCTCCACCATAGCTCAGGGGTCTCATGACTCATTCCTTCAACTCCTCCTCATGGAACATCACTTCCAATGCTCTCCCCAGGCTTGTCCTTTGCAATCTACCAGAATTGTCACTGTCCCTTAAAAATCAGGGCTAACAACTGACAGCATCTGCCAGGAGGCTGAATGGGAGCCCCATGGCTGGGGCTCTCTGTTCCTCTTAATGCAGCATAATCATAGTTGCTTTTTCTACAGTCACAGGTGCTGATTTGTATTACGCTTGTGGAACTACTGAGACCCTCAGATTATCTTCCCAAATGCACCTGCCAAGCCAGGACTCCCCTTCCTTTCCCTAACCCCTTGTTTTTCTTTGTATAACTGGTTTTTCCTCCCAGCCTCCAGCCCTTGGGCCCTGCTGACACCTCCTGGCATCTACACTGAGGACTCACCATGGGGGAGCGTCCATACACCACAGAGCCGCTGACCTGGGGGGACAGGTGGAGGCTGACGTAGGAGCTGGGCACAGAGAGGTCCCCATTAAGTGCGCTGTGGGAACCCAGGCTGAAAGACGCGGTGAAGGGACTGGACAGGGTCAGAGGACTCCTCAGGGCTGAGTGAGAAGAGACAAAGGTAGGTCTTCAGACACCCTGGACCCAGATCCTGCCTCCCACTGCCTGGCGTGCCAGCACGTTGGCCTTGCCATTCAGGACTCCCGTGCTCTGACCCAGCATTCAGCATATTCTGTCAAAGCTCCAGGCATTCACAAACGTCTCCCCTGGCTGGCATGCCTTTCCCTCTCCTCCTTCAGTTTCTGAACTCCTTCTCATCCTACAAAATCTATACCCAAGTCTAACAACATCTCAGGAACAACCTTGAACCTCTCCAATCCAGCCTTAGCCTCCAACTTTGCCTATCTTGGGTCCCTCCTTCTACCCCAGCTGTGATCACACAGGACTAGGAGTTTTGGGATCTGGGACTCCTCCCCACCATCTGGCAGCTCCTTGAAGGCAAGTTCCAGAGCTGATTTCTTTCTGGAACTCCAAAACCAGCACAGGGCCGGGCTATAAGACAGAAAAGAAGAGCACTGTCGCCCCTACATTACTAATAGGGAATCTGAAGCCCAGAGAGGTTAGGTCCCTTGCCCAAGGTCGCAGAGCTGCCAAGTGTCCAAGGCAGGCCTCAAATCCAAGCCTGTGTGACTCTAAATCTTATCTTTCCAGTGCACTACGCTGAAGCCCGTGAGTAAGTCACTTCCCCTCTCCGAGCCTCAATTTCCCCACCTGTCAAACCAAGACAAATAGAAAACCAGGGCCCAGCGTGAGCTTGCATCCAACTTGGAGTCACGAAAAGGACCAAGGCAATGCTAGGGCTGGAATCCAAACCTCCTGCCTCCCCTACCCCCTACCACCTTCTAGAATCCCCCCCAGAGAAGAGGCCTGCTCCAGCGGATACCAGTGGGTGCTCACCAATACTGTCTGTGGAAGGCGTTGGCTTGGCAGTGAGCTGGCGGACATGACTGACTGAGCTGGGCCCAGGGGTGGATGCATCCTGGGGCGGGGAGGAGTCGCAGGACTTGGAGGCAGGAGTGCTGGCGGGAAGATCATTCTGGGGAGGAAAGGCAGGACTGAACACCACCAGGTACCTGGCACCTTGCAGGCCAAGGATCTGGTCAGAAATGGATGGGAGAAGGGAGCAGAAAGACCTGGTAGGCCAAGGCTCATGGGATGTGGCTACACATGACAGTGCACCTGTCTGATTTCAGACACTTTTAGACATGCACACACCAGGAGAATGGGACCCACAGCTGATCCCCTGGCACAGGAGGCACAGGAGTGTCTGCACACATTGGAATGCCAGGTGGGCACCTGGGCGTATACACACACATGCACGGCGAAGGGGACCAGCATACATATGTATGGCAAGAACTGTGCACGCATATGATAAGGAATGCAGGGCGGATACAATGTGAGGAACGCGGGTGTAGACAGAATGGTACAAGGTAGGCCCACAACAAGAGCATACCCTGCAGGGAGGGCAGATTACAGAAGGAGGTGAAAAACAAGGTTAGAGGCTGTCAGATCCCTTGGAAACACGGGAAACTCTGGGATGAGCGCGTGACACACAGCATTTTCCCAGATGAAGGAACAGCACCTAGTACTTTCCTTCTCCCCACAGGGAGGGGGTGTTCCCCGCAGCTGTCCCTCCCCATGGGGACACTAGAGAAGAGGGAAAGCTGGACCTCTACACAGAAGCATGCTGTGCTGTCTCGGCTATCTGCCGTTACCCACTTTGCCTTTTAAGAGACTTTACATCTTTGTCTTGTGTCGGTTACATCTTAGCTTTCCATCACAAAATGACACACATTATGACAGCCAGACTCGCACACCCACGAGAGGGAGTGGACGGGGACCACGTGGGGACAGGGGGCCTCTCCATTAGAACAAAGCTGCCCCACCCCTCTGGTCTCAGGGCAGGAGGGCACATGAGAAGTGAGCCCCAACCTTGATGGTTGCTATAGCAACCTACTGGGAGGGTAGGCCTAGAAATCGAAGCAATCTCTTGGGTGGGTTCAGGGCAAGGGTCTCGGGGAGACTTGGGGGAGGTGGGCTACAAAGAGAGCTGAATTAAGAATTTCCCCAGGGGAATAATCTTAGGTGGTCTCTATACCTGGCATTAAACCTGGGGAGAAGCAAGAAGAAAGCTGTTCTGATATTAAGGCTGGTTCCTGGTGGGGACAGCATCTCAGGTTGGGGCTGGTGTATGCGTCTTCAATGCCTCTCAAAGGCGGGATTGAAGTCTGCCTTGGGAGTGGCCCATTCTGCAGTTTCAATGTTTATTTTCAGGGGATTTCTTTATTGCAAGAGATACTTGACTTCCCCACAAGATGGTGAGTTGCCTTTTAATATTTACATAGTTTACTACAAAATTTCCTTTTAATGTTTATTTAGGTGCAACAGATTGAGTCTACTTAGGAAATATGACCTGAATAGGATTTTAAGAAGGTGGCCAAATAATCTGGAAGGGAATGCTGGACCACATCAGCCTGGCCGGCTTTTCATCGCCCTTATCTAATGGGGTAGTATCTGTTTCCAGGCTCCCAGAGTCAACAAAGTGAGTTTCAAGACCTCCCCTACTCCTTACCAGGACAAGCTCCTTGGCTCTGGGGAGCGGTGAGCTGAGGCTGGAGGCCAAGGAGGCTGGACTTTCCACAAGGTCCCGACGGGCAGGGACGCAGATGGGTGCCTTTCCACATGGGGTGGTAGTTGGGCTGGGGGGCTCTGAGGGTTGGTCCTGAGTTTGAGGAGGTGATGTTGAGTGGGGTAGAGTGTGTGAGAAAAGAGACTCCCTCTCTCTATACCCCTCCAGAACTCCATCCCAACCTCTAGATAGGACATCTGCAACCTGCCGTGGGAGGATTATGAAACTTCCCTTTGCCTCAGTTTACTCGTCTGTAAAATGGGTTTAAAGATGGGACCTGCTCTATAAGAACAAACGGCAACAACTTACAAAGGTTTGGTTTGGTTTCCCCACTGGGAAGGTGGGGGAAGAAGCAGCCAGGGAGGCAGGAGTCACTCCCCCAAAGTCACACATGAGCCGGGGCTTGAAGCCACTGCTGCTGCTCATCTCCAGTGTGCCCTGGGTCTCAGTTTTGCCATTGTGCTCTGCAGAGGATGTTGGCCTGAAGTGTTTGGTAACCCCTACTTCCCCTGGCCCCAGCCATCCCACAGACAGGGGTCCAGTAATCCCCGCTCCCTCTGGGCCTGCCACACTCCAGCAAACCCACCACTGGCTCCGTGTCCAGACCTAGTGCAATGCCTCTGAGTCCTGGAGGTCAGAGGCTAAGGAGGCTGGACCTCAACTCACCTCATCTACCACCAGGTTGTAATCACTCTTGTCCTCGTCGCTCTCCTGGGGGAACACGGGGGAGAGAGCTCGCCTGGGCCAGCCCCTGCCTCCATGCCCCCTCGGATCTACTCAGGAGGGGGAGTATACACCCAGCAGGCCCTGGATTGGACAGGAATTCTGGGGCTACAGCAGCCCATTTGCTTGGTTCAGAAGGGAAGATGCATTTGTTCAGTGCGAGGGAGGGCTTGGGGGTGGGAGATGGGGGGTACGGGGGTTGAGAGGGTGGGTTGCTCCTGGAAAATGATGAGGGAGATAGTGCTTCATGCCCAAAGACTTGCTGTGCGACCCTGAGCACCTCCTAGCCCTCCCTGAACCTCAGTTTCCTCCTCTGCGCAGTGGGTTGGGGGTGCAGAGACCAGGAGTCATCCGTATCCCCTTCTCACCCACCCATCTGCCCACTCACTCCCATCCCCATGGCCCCAGCACGGATCTTATCCCCTCCTTGGTCTCCTGATCTGCAGCCCTGCCCCTTCCAGGTAGCCCTCAAAGCTAACCCCAGAGATGTTCCTAAGACCTATCCCCATATCTACTCTACATCCTTCTATGGCTCCCCATTGCCCTCGGGAGAAACATAGGTTGGGTTGCCTTCTGGTTTGGCTGGAAACGAAGGGGAGACCAAAGGTTGCAGCCTGGAGGCCACATCCACCCAGTGGGTTTTCTTTGACGCCCTTATCCCTAGTTTTCTTCATTAAAACAAAATTAGTTGCTGATATTTCTAAGACAAGCTATTATGTTTAATAAATTTAAAAGGATTAAAGGCTTCTCTGAGAAAGAGCAAGATTAGCCAACACGGGGCTCACCGGTCAGCTAGGACCAGGTCACAGCTGCCCCTCCAGATGGAACAAGTGCCCTCCAACTGGCCACAGTCCCAAGCCTCACTTTCAGCATGACCCCTGGGGCACTAGAGTTTGAAGGTATAGGAGCAACAATCACTTTGACAATGAGAGGGGAGGTCCCAGCCCTCCAGGGAGGGGGTCAGGGACAGCTTCCTGCAGGAGAGAGCAATTTTTTGTGTGCCTTAATGGAGAAATTGGTTTCTGAGAGGCAGGTTGGAAAGGGGTTCTAGGGAGAGGCAAGAGCTGGAGCAAAAGCCATGAGGTGGGAAAACAGAGTGTGGCCCAGAGCTGAGCAACTGAAAAATTAAGTCTGGCTCCACAGGGTGTCTTCTGATTGGCCAGTGCTCCATGAGCAATGGGGAGTCATGGAAGGCTCCGGAGTGAGAGAGTTATGGACAGAGCTGGCTCCAAGGGGTGGGGCTTGGCATAGGCTGAGGCCACACGTGCCCACCTCTGTCCTTGTCCTGCCCCCACTCACATAAGGTCCTGACAGGTCTTTTTCCTCAGCTTGCTGCTTCCCATTGCCACCTGGACCACCCGGTTGTTCCTCTTCCACCACACTTTCAGGGGGCGAGGGGGATGCACTCTGCAGAGATAGGCGCCAGGCAGGACGAAGGGTCAGGTCCTGGGTCCCCAGACTGCACCCTGGCCCAGCCAGGACTTGAACACCCCTACCGCTGTTATTAGGATCTGTGACTCAAGCATTTGCATCTGGAAAATGGGACCATCTGAATGTCCCCAGACATTGCCCAGTGTCCCCTCGGGGTTACTAGTGCAAGTTCTTTAAGATGAGCTCTGGGTACAACATGCATTTGGATCTTAGAGCCCTAGTTCAATAAAAAGAATGCAAATATCTTATAAATTTTATGTTGATTAGAAGTTGAAACATTTTAAGTAAATTATATTAAATAAAAATATTATTAAAATTAATTCCACCTGTTTAACTTTTTTAATGTTGATACTAGGAAATGTACAGTTGCATAGGAGATTGTGGTGATGTTGGTGCGAGGCTAACTGAGATAAAGTTGCAAAGAACTACGCACAAGTGCACACAGTGAATGCATGCGAAACTGTGAATTCTAAGTAAGTGCAATGGGTTGTACTAATGGAAATTTCCTAGATTTGATACTGTATTTTAGTTTTATAAGATTTTATCATTGGGGGAAGCTGGGTAAGGAGTGCATGGGACTGCCCTGCACATTTCTTTGCAACCTCCTGTGTATCTATAATTATTTCAAAATTAATTTTTAAAAAATTACATACAGGGCTCACATACTATTTCTATTGAGCAGTGCTCTTGTAAATAATAATAATATTAATTGAATAATGGATAAATTGATGAATAGAAAGATAGAAGAATACTACCATGGCCATGTATGTGTTCATTTATTCAACTGAAAAATAGCTCAAGATTGAAAAATTTAAATAAGTAAAATGCTAGCCTACGGGCATCTCCTGGGCCACACAGTTTGAAAGCTGGATGTGGCCCCTGTCAACTCAGAACAAACAACTTTAGCCACACATGAATACAACGCAAATGTTATATAGGAGGGAAACTCCCTGGACGTCCCTCAACTTACCCTGCTTGGGCCTCTCTCCACTGCGGGGTTGGGGGAGGAGAGAGAGAAGGAAAATGAATGAGGGTTTCATTGCCCATGGTGCCAGACATGGCACAGCCCTCTACAGTTTATAAAGCCCTCTTCCCAGCTCAGAATCTCCCTTTTCCTTCCAACACCCTTGCAAGGAGTGGATTATCCCTTCCCCATACCAAACAGATAAATGCCCACAGAGGCTCAGTAACTTGTCCAAGGATACAAAGGCAGTTGGAAGTAAAGGGGCCCTGCAGCCCCCTTTTCATTCCCTCGTGCTTATGTGAGTTTGGTGCTCTGAGCCAGCCCTCCACCACCACCACCAGACCCCCCGGGCCAGTGCCACCCTGCACTGCCCACTTACCTCTGGACCCCTCGGCCTCCACACCTGCCCGGTCCTCCTTGGCAGCCGCGGCCAGCTGAGCCTGGGCGGCCAGTGCTCCGGACAGGGCCAGCAGCCCCGTGGCACTGCCACCCACCAGCCCAGATGGGCGAGGGGTGAGGGGCACAGGGGGGGCGTGGTGGGACAGCGGCTGGAGCTGCTGCTGCTAGAGAGGAGGAGGGGTGGGCCAGGGGCAGGTGGGGGGCTCGGGTGCCCAGTAGTACCCCTGGCCCAAGAGGCCACTGAGAGTGGGGACAGGGTCCACCCAGGCCAGCTGCCCACATAGCACCCCCAGCTTTGGCACCTACTGATGTGGGGACCTGGGAGTGGGGTCTCCCCGGAGAAGGGCAGGGGCCAAGAGACTCACCCCAATGAGGCTGTTCAGCTCCCCCACAGTCACCTGCTTGGCACGCTCCACGGCCTGCAGCACCTGCTGTTGATGCTGGGAGGCGGGGGATATGGGGACAGGTTGCTCAGGAGAATCCCTTGACACCTGGGAGCCTCCCTCTGCCCAGGCAATGCCCTGTGGGGCCCGCTCTCCTCTCCCACCCTCATCCTCGCTCCCGCGCTTGGCAGTTCTCTTCTATCCATCTCTCCCTTTCCTTTTAAAAGTATGACACAGAAAAAGGAACAAAGCACATAAGCACAGTTAAAACTAATAATTATAAATTGGGGTTTATAAATTGGAATCTCCCCTCGGTACTGCTGACACTGGGATTGGACCATTCTCCGTGGGCTTGTCCTGGGCACTGTGGGGTGTTAAGCAGCATCCCTGGCCTCACCCACTTCATGCCAGGACTGCCTCCAGTGTGACAACCATAGATGTCCCCAGACATTGCCCAGTGTTCCCTGGGGGCAGGATCACCCTCAGTAAAGAACTGCTGTATAAATTAGCACCCGTATACCAACTACCCAGGTAGGAAAATACAAACTGGCAGCCTCTAGGAGGCCCCATGCACCCCACTCGCCTGTTGCAATACCCTTCTTCCCTCCCCTCCTCCCTTTTGCACAAGAACTCTCTTGTTTTTCTGTATAGTGTTCCCACCTAGGCTGCCTTCCCAAACCTGCCTGAATTTGTCCATGTGGAACAATTTTGTTTCAATTTCTGTTCTCTTTTGTGTCTGGTTTCCTTCGCTCAACATTATGTTGCAAGCCTTATCCACGATGTGGCTGTGCCGTGTTCAGCATTCAGTGCTGTAGAACTTTCTGTGATGTGATGATTAAAATTTCTCTATCTGTGCTGTTAGATACAGAAGCTACTGGCCACGTGTGGCTACTGAGCACTTGAAATGTGGTTGGTGCAACTGCCGCCACTCTTCTCTCTGTCACTATAAGCTTGACTCCTGTAGGGACCTCCTAGGAGTAGAACCACGGAGTATTTGTCCTTCTGTGTCTGTCTTATTTCACTGAACGTAATGTGAGGGCTAACTTTTATTGCGTGCTTACTAAGCACCCACCATTGTCCTCACCACCTTGTGTGTATCAGCTGTTCTACACTTCACAACGGACGCACAGAGAAGAAAAGCAACTTGCCCAAGGCCACAGCACACAGCCAGAACTCAGACCCAGGAGCCTGGCCCAGGGCTTGAGCCCCACTCCTCACCCTCAGCCACCAGCCCCCTCCATCTGGGGAGCCCATGCCCCAGCCAGTGCCCAGGCCCCTAAGCCACTCAGCAGAACCAGTGCCTGCGGCATACAACCCTTCCCACCCCCTTCAGCCTCCTCCAGCTCTCCTCCCACCCTCACCAGGCCCACTCACCTCCTGGGTCAGGAATGGGATAATCTGAGCACAGATGCCACTGAGGCGCTTCACAATCTCGGCCTGGCAGGAAGCAATTGGGAGGGACCTTGGAGGGGGAGCCTCGGCTGGGAGTCCCAGGTTGGAGCCCTGGCTGAACCCATGTCCCTCTCTGGGTCTTGTCTGCAACCTGGGGCTGCAGCCAGGTAGAGATCCCAGTACATCACACTCAGGGGAAGGGTGTTCTGAGGCAATATAACAAATATGTACTCGGTCTTTGTGCCCAGTTCCTGTCATAGAGCCCCTAACACCTTTGGGGTTTCTGAGTGAAGAGAAGTACCTTTGATTATTTATAATAAGCCCCTTCAAACCCCACCTGAGTTTATTCAAGGGTTGCAACTTTTAGCCCCATCCCCTGACCTCCAAGGAAGGGAGAGGGACTGGGACTGAGTCGGTCACAAATGGCCAATGATCTAATCAATCATGTCTTTGTAATGAAGCCTCTAGGTGGCAGAAACTGAGTAGGTGTTTTCAGGTATCTGCAACCACGACATCTCCAGCCCAGAAGTGCCCAAGGGTCAGCTATAGAACTGGCCAAGCTGGGCACTCCATAGTGCGGTGAAAAGCGGATGCCGTGGCCTGGCTGAAGGGGTGGGTGATGAGATGACAGTCTTTTTGAGTTGCTTGCCTGCCTTCTGCTGCTGGCTCTCACCTGGGTCTCAACACGCACCTCACAGGGTGCTGATCCAGTGCCCCAGGCGTCAGGGACCCCAACACCAGCACAGCCCAGCGAATCAATGGTGGTCAGCAGCAGCATCGGAGAGGAGGCCCCGGGGGCCGAGGCCCCCAGCCCAAGATGCAGAGGTCAGGCCGCAGAACCAGAGCTCGGCACAGGGTTCACAGCAACGCCACCACCCCTGGACCCCCTCCCAGGAATCCCGAGTACTGAGGCTGAAAATTCCTCAATGATTCAAAGCAGGTGGCCAGGGCCTGGCCCCATGACATCACTGGCTCCCTGAAAACGACCTAGTTTCCTGGCTGGGAGCAACAGGCCCCACTCATTTACCAAGGGCAACTGCTGGGAGATGACCCCCCAGACCCTAGGAGGCCTTTACCTCCCTCCCAGCTGCGTTCTCCACTGCCACGTGTCCACGCGGACTGGTCTCCCAAACCCCCTCTGCCCACCAGGGTCAGAGCCAGGCCCCTCCAGGCTGGAAATAGGTAGCCTGCTTCCGCCCCTGCTGTCCCTGCTTCTGTGGTTCCAGCACTGGCCTTTCTTCCCGCGGGCCACCACTCTGGGTCTGGCCAGCTTTGCCCGGCTCCTCAGTCTCCTGGCCTCTGCCATGTACCACCCATAGTGCCTCTGAAGGCTCAGGGCAGTGCGGCAGGCCCCTCCGGACCTCAGTCCCCACGACTGCCTGCCCAGGCCCGCTCCTCTGGCCTGCCTCTTCTCCCCGCCCTGGAGCCAGCCTTGCAAGGAAGGGTGCTCCAGGGGCAGGCGGGGCCCTCCCTGCGACCCCCATGGCTCTGAGCCACCTTTCAGGGCAGCTGGCCCTCAGCCCCCACTGACAGGCAGCGCCTCCTCAGAGGTCAGGCAGCTGCTGTCACTCCTGGCCCTGGGCCAGGCGAGGCCACGCCCCTGGGCCCAGCTTAGTGTTGTGTCTTGAGGACCCAGCCACCTCTAGCTCCTAATAGCTCCTCAGGCTGATTTAGGGACCCAAGGATTGGGGGGGGGGGGGCTGGAAGGGGTAGAGGGGGTTTTCTGTAACATGTGCAGATTAAATAACTATGAAGTTAAAAAAAACTAAAACAAAAAACCTCTGAAAGATAGGGCACAGAGAACTTCCAGGTCGGCGAACATGCGGAGGTGCTGGGAGGGTGGGGCCCCGCGGAGGGGCATGGAAACTCCGAGCCTTTCCCCACACCTTGCCCTGTGCATCTTTCCATTTAGCTTTTCCTGCATTATAGCCTTTATAATAGACAGGTAATAATAAGAGATTTCCTGAGTTCTGTGAGCAATTTTACCAATTATTGGAGCCATGGAGGAAGCGGTGGGAATCCCCCATTTTATAGCTAATTGGTCAGTAGTACTGTGGTCCAGACTTGAAGTTGGTATCCAAAAACGGGGTGGCCCTGTGCAGCTGAGCTCTGACCCTGTGGGGTCTGCACAAACTCAGGGCAGAGAGTGTCAGAATGGAACTGAACTGCAGGACCTCCCGCTGGTGCCAGAGTCAGAGAATTGGTTGGCGTAGGGTAAACCCACACTTAGGGTCAGAAGTATAGGGTAGAGTGAAAACAGAGTGGTTTTTCTTGTAGGTTTCATCTGGGACAGGGTTTGGGCTGGGGGTACCCCATGAGAGCTGAACAGAGGGGAAGCTGTGTGGGCGGGGAAGGGGGTCCCTAAGGCATATCCAGAAGTGTGTGCAGTCAGTCTGTGCTTTGCCTTTGCCTGGGTTTCCGGGGTGCTGTGTGCTGTGTGTGTCAGGGGTGGGGGTATTCCCACCAGGAGAGCAGAACAAGCCTCCCAAAACCTGAACCCTACTCCATGCCCGCCACCCCATAAGGGGGTCTATTTCATACACCCATGGGACCACATCATGCCCCAGAAAGACCCTTTCCCTTCCACCCACACCGGAACCCATAGATACCTGGAAAAGCATGCCAGGATGGACATCCCCAGGCACCCTACATTCCTACCCTACCTACCCAGAAGGCCCCACACTAGGCTCTACCCATTGACTCTAATATTCTGATGGAGAGAATCTAAGATTCCATCAACCTCAGAATCTCCATCCTATTAGAAGCCATCAAAGAGGTCAGTCTCAGGATCTCAGGGCTAATCTTGAACAACTGAAGTCAGTTTCAGAACCTTTGGTTCCAACTCAGAACCTTGAAATCACTTTTAGAAGAGCAGGAGAGTCTCAGGACTTCAGAGCACTGGAGTCAGTCTCAGACCCTTCACAACAGCAACAGAAGTTTGGGGTCATCTCAGAGCCTGAGGATCCATCTCCAAATGTCAGATTTGCCAGGGTGAAAGGGACCTCCAAGACAGTCCATCTGGCCCACCCGCAGGACAGAAGTCACTTCCACAACCTCCCTGACCTGGCTGCCAGCCTCTGCTATGAGCCTTCCTGGACATGGGTACCTGGCCCTGGCTCACTGCTCCCCCTCTGCTGGACAATGACTTCAGCTGTTGGACAAAGTCTCCATGAGTTAGAATCATTTTTCTATCCTGAGGCTGAAATCTGGCCCCCTGGTCCCAGAGATTTCAGGTTAAGACCCCTGTTCCCTGGCTCTGCCTGCCCCAGACTGCCCTAGTGCTGGGTCCCTCTCACAGCCTCCTGACCCCTCCCTCCCTACTGAACACCCAACACGGTTACCTGCTTATGCATTTCAACGTTGAGCCCATAGGACATCTCATAGTACTGCAAAGGAAAAGCCAGCTGGAACGTCCACTGTGTCATTGGATGTCCAGCCCTGCCCTGGGTGACTCTGGGTCTTCCAGGAACCCCCAGGCTCGGTGATCACAGCAGGACACAGATCCTCTCAGCCCCCATGGGACCCCCCTAGAGGGAAGCAGGGGCCCCCTCCACTCTCCCCAGGGAGGTGGGGCAGGTGGTGGTGCCCAGAGACCCTGACCCCTCAGAGATGCCCATGAAGACAGGGGACATCCTTGTCTTATTGTTCTTAAGAGCTGGGAGGATCCTGGGAGAAGGAGCCTGGAATCCCAACCAACTCACTACACAGACAGGGAAAATACGGCCCCGAGGGGAGCAAGGACGTACCCCAGAACCGCACAGCGAGTCCAGAGTCACATCCAGAGCCCTTCTTCCCACTCCTCCCACCCTGGCATGCTAACCCCCTCACCATGACATAATGTCGCTGCATTTCAGTCTTCTCACTGGCCAACTTCTCACATTCCAGCTTGAGGCTGGGAAGGAGACAGGGCATGGGGGCCCCACTCTCTCTGCCTCCCCCAAGGGAGAACTATGGACACCCCATCTGGGCCAGTTTCCAAAGTGACGGGTTTCACTCAGCCCTCCCCACTTCCTCACACACACACCCCACTCCGTCCCAGTCCCTCCCCATCTCAAAATGCTCTAGCACCAAGTGTCCCCATCCACCTCACCTGGGCTTCCACCTGGAAGCCCTCCCCTCAATCCTGGGGGTCCTCTTTCATCCCCGCACCCAGGAGGCCCTGTCTCGCCTGGCCCCTCCCCTTCGCCCCACGGGCCCCGTCCTTCTCTCCCCAGGCTCCCAGGTGAGCTCCCAGGTGAACTCCCCGGTCCCCCGGGCGGGGCGCCCCGCCCCCCTCACCTGTGGTACTGAGCCTGAAGGAACTGGAATTCCTCTTTGATGCGGTCGCAGATCTCCAAGATCGAGAACTTGAAGGGCTGGCCGGACTGAAGTGGGGTCTGGGGGGGACGTCAGGGTCTGAGTTCCCCGGCGCCAGGGCCCCCCACCCCTGCAGCCCGAGACCCTACTCACCGGGTGCCTTCCCTGGGGGTACATCCTGCCGATCCGGGAAGCCCACTTCGCGCTGGAATGTGACAATGGGAGGGGGGGACTTGGGGGGTGCTGCCCGGAGAAAGAAGCCGGTAGCCGAGGAGGCGTGGGGCAGGGGACCCCGGAGTCCCCCGCGTCCCCCGAGCTAGCACGAAAGGGCGCGGGGACCTAGAGGGGCGCCGAGGCCCACTCCCCTGGGCCGGGGCGCGGGGCGGCGGTCGCGGAAGGTCGGCGAGCCGCGGCCGGGTGTCTGAGGCGCGGGCGGCGGGCCCGGCTCGGAGCCGCCTCCCTCCGGCGGGGCTCGGCCGGGAACCGCGGGCAGAGCCGCCTTAAGGTGGCGCCGCCGCCCCCGGGGCCCGCCCACCCGGCCTGCCAGCCGCCCACCCGGCCTGCCAGCCGCCCACCCAGCGCCCTCCCAACTGCGGGCCTTGGCCCCCGGAACCCACCCCCTTCCATTGACCAGTGCCCGGAGGGGGGGGGGACTGAGCCTCGCGTCCAGTCCCACAAACATCGACCTCCCTCTCCCTCCCGGAGAGCACAGGAGAGAAAAGCAAGGAAACAAATACCTGGTGGCCCAAGGTGGGGAGCCGCTTGGTGGGGAGAGGAGCTGTTTGTGGTCAGAAATGGCCTTTCTGAGGACGTGAGCTAAGACTTAAGGGTCAGGAGGAAGCAGCCTTGCCAAGTGCTGGCAGGGAAGCCTTCCCCCGGGGGAAACGGAATAATAACACATGCAAAGGCCCAGAGGAGGGAAGGAGGTGCTGGGCAGATCCAGGTTCGCCCCCACTCTGGGCTTCAGTATTCTCTGAAAGTGGCAGGGTCAGGGGCTATTTTTAAATGAGATGGGAGCGAACAGCCCTCAGCCTGGCCTGGCACACAGTAAACTCCCAGAGATGGGAGTTGTTGTTCTGACTACCACCACCAGCAGACTGGGCTGTCTCCCCTCTCAGGCTATGGGGTCCTAAGGGAAAGCCCCACTGAGAATGGAAAGTGAATCTCTGCCATCAGACTGAGGTCTCCAAGGGCAAGGGCTCCACCCCCCACCACAGACCTTAGACATCCAGCGACTGTCCCTTACATTCACCTGAGAGGTAGGCCATTCTTATTCCCACCTTGTGTATGAGAAATCTCATGGTCATTCATTAAGTCAGTCAACAAACATGTATCAAGCGCCTCCTGTGGACCAGACACTGCCCTGGGCACTGTGGCCCAGCAGGGAACAACAATTCTTGCCCCTCATTAATGTCTGCACCACCTATGTCAGTAGGTGAGTGAGTGAAAGCATACAAAAGTCCTTATCAAACTTACAAGTATCACTTTCCAGTCAACAAATTTATTGAGCTTCTACTGTATGCCAGACATCCTTTAGGTACCAGGAATACAGGGTGGATGAAGGAGGACAGATTCCGGCCTTGTCTGAGTTCAGGGCCGGAGGGGGACAAGATCACGGCTTGGTGGTTACAGAAATATTTGTGTGTACAAGGAAGAGTTTAGGGAGCAGTGACAGAAGTGGACGAGAGGGAACTTATTTAACAGGGGTGTCTGGGAGAGGCTACTTTGAGGAGGTTAAGGTTGGAGGTGAGGCCTGAAGGATAAAGGCAGAAAGCCATAGGAGGGGAGGGGAGGGGAGGAGAGATCCTGAGAGGGTGTCAGTGTTGAAGGGAGTATTCCATGACTCCCTATTGCCATCAGAATACAATCCAAACTCTTCCCTCTTCCCACAAAGCCCTGCACAAACTCCTCCCTGTCTTCCCCTCCCTGATCCCAGCTCCCTTCACTTTCACCCTCATTCACTCTGCTTCAGCCACACTGACCTCTCCCCACTGTTTCTGCAGCTCACCAGGCACAGTCCTGCCTCAAGGCCTTTGAACTGACTCTTCCCTCTACCTGGAACACGGTTCCCTGGCTTCTCGTCATTCAAGTTTCAGCTCAAATGTCACCTCTTTAAAAGGCCCCTGCTAGCGTTCACCTTGCTATTTTCAAATACTGCACCCTATTCGCTCTCTTTCCAGGTCCTAACAGAGTTTGTTTTGTTTTTGACATGATCATGTTTCTTCCTGGATTGTTCTAGTTGTTATTTGTCTCCTCCTAGTAGTAGGCTGTGTGGAGACAAAGCCTGTCTTGGTCTGCAGAGCTGGCACACAGTAAATGCTCAATAAATAAACAGGCAGTAGGCTGAGAAGAAACAGCTGATGTAGCTAAAGGCAGCAATCACTGGCCACACCCTTGCTAGGAAATACTAAGGAAAAGGGAGTTCCACGATCCCACAATGCTTCTGGTTCAGGATGGGGGTGGGGGAGTCTGTGAAGTCCTCATTTAAAAATCTTTCCAAGCAGCCTTTCCTCCCCCTGCCTCCATGCCCTCCTGACTACTTTCATGAGGATGGCTCTAAGCTCTGGCTCCATCCCTGGTCCCTACCCTGAGACCCAGTCACCAACTGGGTATCTCCCCTGGATGCCCCCCAGGCCTATAGACAAAGTATCTTCCCCAGAACTGTTATGCCCCGCAGTCCACCCTGATCCCCCAAAACAGAGAATCAGTCTAGCCTCTTCTCTCCCCATCACCTGCCATGCAAGCCTGCTCCCCATCCCACAGCCTCCTGCCTGCACCAGCCCTTCATCTTCTCCCACTGGACTTCAAGCCAGCTCCCTGCTTTGAGCAGTCTTCACTCTTGTCACCCTCCATTTGAGTCTGGCCCTCCTTCACTTAAGGCCCTCTCATGGCTTCCTATTGACCTTGGGACAGATTCCCAGGATCTTCAGGCTACCACGGATGCCCTTCACCTCCTGGCCTGGCACAACTTCTCCTCCCTCCACCGCTGCAAACACTCCCTTTGCTCCAGCCACACCAGCCAGATTACCTAATCTGTGTTCTTTCCCACTCCGGGCCTTTGCTTATCTCTTCTTCGAATTCCCTCAGAACTTCTTCTGCCTGGACAAAATCCATTCCTTCAAGGCCTGGCCCAAAAGGCACTCCCTTCCAGACATCTCCTCCAAAAGGCATCTTCCCCTCCAAACACGCATTGAACACAGATTGTCTAAAGTTGGTAGATAAGTAGATAATTATTCTACAACCACCTCCTCATGACAGAAGATTCTAGGTCCCTAAAAACGACCTAGCCCCAGGATTTGCCGGGAGGGCTCTCAGGGTGGGTTGTGGGGAGAGACAGAGTTTAGGACGCACTCCAGTATCCATATCGTCTATGTCAAAACAGAAGGGCAGACCCAGGGCCCAAGGAACCCAGAACTGGAACCGAGTCTCTGCCTGGTGGGTTCAAGGGGGCTTCCTGGAGGAGGGGACCTTTACCCACCACTCTTCAGATCTCTCAGCCAGGCACACTCCACAGGAAAGTGTAAATACAGATTTGTGGGTTGTCTGAGAAGCCACAAGGCCACACACAAGGAGGAGACTTCTTTTCCCCCTCTCTCTAAGCAGTAGCATCCTCAGCTTGGGAACAGTTTTGAAATTTTGGGAAGGCTCCGCTGAGAGCGGTCTGTGAGATGCGGGCGGGGGTGTTTGAGGGGTCCGTAGGCAGCCTGTTACTCCATAACTCGCTGGAATCCCACATCAGGCCGGAGCAGGAGGCAGGGGAAAGCCTCACCAGGTGCGAGGTACAGCCTGGACAGCGTAGCGCAACCTTCTCATTTCCCCGGCTAACTCGTTTGCCATGGGTGGGCTTCAAGGTCCCCCCTTTCCGGGCCTCAGTTTCCCACCTTCGAAATTCAGGAAGAGGTTGCAAAATGTGGGGAGGAGCTTAACTTCTGATCTCTCCCCTCATTGTACAGAAAGGCTCAGCTCCAGTTCCTGACTGGGGTTTTTTATGATGTGGATGTGCGTGCGTGCGTGTGCATGTGTGTGTATGTGTGTTTTAAAAGAAAAAGCTGGGAAGCAGCGCTGGGACCCCATTTTGCTCAGACCACCTTAAATCAGCCTCACAGCCCAGGCTACTGTGGAAATTCCTTTCTCTGCGGTGGTTGGCTGGGCGCGCCAGCCAATCAGTCCGCGGCGCTCCCACATGGGTCCGTGACGTTACAGCGGGCGCTGGCGAATGGGAATCGGGGAACCAGCAACCAATAGCAGGAGGTACCAAGATTGGTTGGGCCAATCGGGAGGCGGCGAGGCAAAAGCGGGGTGTGAGGAGTGTGGCTCCCTCCGCCCCAAGAGAAGCTGAGACCCTCGTGGATGCCCAAGCCTGGCCGGGTAAGAGGGGGATCCGGCTCGATTAGTATCCTAAAAGGGAGAAGCGAGTCACCCCCTCAGCCTGACGGGTCTCCCCTGAAAAACAAGAGCCCCTCATTAACAACGTGCTTGCAAAAGCCCGGCCAGCTGACAGGGCCGACTGGGCGCCTTTCGCCCTATTTCAAAGGTAGGTAAACTGAGGTAGAGAGATGTTAAGTCACGCTAGACCCCTGGGGAAGAGCTGAGACTATCACGGGAGCTTAGAGGCTTCTGATACCGCTCAGATTTTGTCTCCAGGTCAGATGGGGGCGGGATGGGCCGGTGTGTAGGCCAGGGTCGGGATGGAGGGGGTTTTGCGCGTCCCCGTGCCTCAATTTACCCGAGCACAAACGGAAGAGGAGAAGGGAGCAGGGCTTCTTGGAAAGACTACGATCCCCAGAAGCTCCCGCGCGGCGCTCTCCCGGGCTGTCAATCAAAGTAACGTGGGTACCTCTCCGCCCGCGCTCTCCCTCCAGCCCTCCAGCTCCTGCCAGCTCCCGCTCCCTCCCCGCCAGCTCCGGGCCCGGTGCGGTATAATTACAGCCCATTGATCCGACCCGGGCCGGGAAAGCGGCTCCCTCGGGGAGGCCAAGCCTTTGGCTTCCGACATCGCCAACCTCTGCCTACCGCCCTCCCAGAAGAGCTTCTGGGCCACCAGCCAGGCCTGTCCCCTCCCGCAGGCTAGGGCTCTTGGGTGACCTCAGAGCCTCGATTCCCTGCCACGGTTGGCAGTGAGCCCCACACCCCCTGGAAAAATCACACACACACACACACACACGTTTCCTTCCATCCAGGAATATGGGGAGCCCTCCCGCCTTGTTCTAGCGCCCACTGCCTCACGTGACCTTGAGATGCTTGAGGGTCTCTCTCTCGGCCTCAGTTTACTCACCTTTATAGCGAGATAGTTCAACAAGACTTATTAATGAAGCCAGTGCTTTTTTGCTATACAACCCGTGGGCAGCCAGGTCCAGGCTATGCTGGGGACTCGAGGGTTCCCAACTTTGGGGAAGTGGTGGGAGACCAAGCAGAACCATCTCAGGGCCCTGTGAGCCCGGCTTGAGTAAAGAGAAGGGCGGGGGTGGGGAGCTCAACCAGGAGTGAGGTCCCTGCTTGGGAAGTTCCTAGGTGTCAGGTGAGGGTGTTCAAACTGGGGTTCTGCAGAATGCATAGGATTTGTCTCATTTAAGTAGTGCGTTTGTATCACCCTAACGAAGTGATTTTCAACCAGTGTGCCACAAGAATTTTTAAAACATTCAATACCTGACTATTTAGTCAGGGCCACTGACGTCTTTTCCCTTACATTGTCAAATAAAAAAATGACAACAGCCAACACAACAATAGCAATCTGGTGTGACGGAGTCAAAATTATACCTATTTTTTGTTAGATCGGCAAATACGTAAATTTTTTGGTGTGCCCCAGAATGTTAGTAATTATTTTATGTGTGCCATGAGGTGAAAAAGGTCAAAAATTGCTGTCCTGACCCAAAGTGGACAGAGAAAAGATGAGGCAACCTTAAGTCCCTCTTGGGATTGAGGAGCCGTGAGCTCTGACTCCTGGCCTGGCTGGGTACACCTCTGAACATTACCTGGCTGTGAAATGGGGGGAGGTGGATACACCCACGGACTTTATGCCCCTCTGCCTGCTTTTTCACCAGGGTTTGTAAAGTCTCCACAGGCTAAGTGGCAAGAAGCAGTCCAGCCTCTCCCTGGGCAAGAACTGGGCAGCTCAGGGGAAAAAGAGTGGCAGGGAGCTCAGTGCGGACCTTGGCTGGAGGAAATGAGGTTGATAATAAAACCTTCAAATAAGTTAAGGCCTATAAAGTATTTAACATAATTCATAGTAAATGCTCAGTAAAGGGTAGCCATTTGTACTCCCAGTATGCCCCAAAGGGCCCTTCTCTCCCACCCTGACCTCACACACCACAGCCCCGCGAGGCCATCATTCTCCATTCCTCCCACATCTTTGATCAACCATTAAAATGTGAATCAGATACCATCCTCCCCTCTGCTTAAGAACCTCTGTAGCTCCTCACCACTCTCAGAATAAAATGCAAACTCCCCACCTTTGTCTAGGTGATCTGACCCTGTGCCCTCCCTACTCTTACTTCCTCCCTCTCTCTCCATTCATTCGCCTTTAGCCACATGGACCTCCTCCCTGATCTTTCAACACACCAGGTCCTGCCTCAGGGCCTTTGCATATGCTGTTGCTTCCTTTGCCTATACCCTGGTTTTTCTTCCCTGCAGTCTCCAGTCAAACACCACGTCCTAAAAGGGGGGTGAGGAGGGTGGGGTAGGTGGAAGTGGGCAAAGGGGGTGGGGACTAGGACAGAAAGAGACTTTGCTTTGGGAGATGGGCATACTATGCTCTGTGCAGATAATGATGTGTTGAGTTGTACACTTGAAACCTGTATGGTTTTATAAACCAGTGTCAAATAAAAAACACCACATCCTAGGGAGGCCTGGCCTAGCTGGCCTGGCTACAGTAGCCCCTACCTCTCTGCCTGGTCAACCTCTCATTCCATTTCCTTCAGAAGCCTCATGATTTTCCGAACACTTGCTAAGCATTTGCTTGTGTGTTTACGGTCTGCCCAGGCCCAACACAGTCAGTGCCTGCCTCATGTATTTGTGGGGAGAATAAAGGGCAAACCTAGGGAGGGGAAGAACCTCACCTAGGTCACCCAACATGCGGAACAGGGCCCCAGGGCCCCTGCAGACCTGCTCAGTGCCAACCCAATCCTGCAGGGGTCCTGGGCAATCTGAGGTCACACTATCCTGATGGCCTGGGTTCAGATCCCACTTTGACTGCTATGTCACTGTGATTCTGTAAAATGGAGGTCATGATCAAAACATCATCCCATTCTTCTAGGATCAAATAGCTCAATAGATGAACCGGGTTTAGCTATTATTTTGTGAGTTTCGGGGGTGGGCAGGGCTGGAGCTGGTACCAAAAGGCAGCCCTGTTTTTCAAACCGTGGAGGCATCCTGGTCATTGCTTCCACCCCAGACCCCACCCCACCCCACCTCACCCATGACCCATCCATCGCAAGTCTGGGCCTCACCCTCTGTCTGCTTTGACCTGGCATCCTCTTTGCCTGGCCTCAGACTGGCCCTGCCCCCAGCAGGCACTGCACAGGTGGAACGAACCAGGGGGCCCAATATGACTCTCACTCCTCCAGCTTCTGGTTTGTGTTCGGACCGTTCTCCCTCTCGGGCCCCAGCTCGTTCATTTGGAAAAACAGGCTAGCCCTTGATAACGGGACCTGCTGCTGTGCTTCCTGAGGCAGCTACTTTATTCGCTTGCCCTTGTGCGTGATCACTTGGCCTTGCAAAGTAGGGGCCGAGGGTCTGCAACAGAATACTCAGTCCCGCCTCCAGGCTTTTGCTGTGGTTGTTCCCTCTGCCTCGAACACCCTCCCTGCTCTGCAGCCATCTCCCCTTGCTAGGCCGGCTCCTTACATAATCCAAGTCGCAGCTCAAATGTCACCTCCTCAGAGGGGCTTCCTATCTCCTGTCATTCTGTCTCTGCGCCTGCTGGATTTTTCTTCCTGGCACTTGACTGTTCTCTGAAATGATCATATTTGCTAGTTTATTGTCTGTTTTCCCCACCGCCCCGTGGGTTCATGAAGGTTGAGAGGGCCTAAGTCAGGGTCTCTGGGCACCCAATTCAGCGTCTCACACACAGCATGCAGGCGCCCAATACATTCCCCTTGCCGGCTGGTCTGGCTTAGTGTGCGTGGCAAAGGCCCAGAGACGCCTGGGGACCTGTTCAAGTCACACAGCCCCACCCTAAGGGTGGGCGCGCTGTGGCTGCAGTTCAGGGGCCCCTGGGCCACCCCTCTACGCGACCCACGCCCAGCCGGGCAAAGTGCTAGGTTGTCCGCCCCCTCCTTCCCCGAAGCCGCTGCTGCCCGGGAACCCACCATTACCCACGCGGTCCGGCCCAGCGGTAACTCAACAGGCCGGGTCAGGTTCAGCAGGCGACGGGGAGCGTGGGCTCTGTCCCGGGATCCCGGAGGCGGAGAGCGGCGGGGGTCAGGGAGAGTGGGGAGAGAGGAGGAGGAAATGGAATGGGTAAAGCTCGAGGAGGCAGAGTGGAGAGCGGAGGGTCAAGGGCGGGGGAGGGGCCAGCTTCCCAAGCCTGGCAGGCGCCCAGCAACCCGGGCCCAGGGCCCGGTGGCTGGGAGATGCTGGTAGGGGGAGGCGGCGGGGGTAGGGGGACCCGCTAGGTCTGGTAAGAGGCGGGGATAGTGGGGAGGGGGGCATAGAGCGGGGACACACGGGAAGATAGAAGGGAGAGATCTAGAAAGACCTTGAAGGACAGAGGGAGAAATAGATCAGAGAGAGAGAGAACACACTCCAACCTAGAGAGGCAGGGAGACTCAGAGATACCCAGAGTCAGAAGGGTGGAGAGAGAAGAGGGCAAAGACCCGGAGAGACCCCCTCTGCAGGGCGTCTTTGGCGGTGAGCAGGGGGTCAGGATGCTGCATGCAGCACCAAAGGTCAGCAAACATCTGAATATCCCAAGGGCCTCTTCCTGAGCCCCTCCATCTGTCTCTGCTCCAGCCTGGCTCGGGTCCCCAGAAGATCTTGCTTATAGCACCTCTGGGTGTGGCCCTCCCCTGCTTAAACACCTGGCCTGGCTGCAGAAGCCCTAGCCTCCCCCCACCCCAACTCCCTCCTTCCCATCCAGGCAGGCAGGGTCCTGCAGGGCTGGCCCAGACCCGGACCCCGCCATGTCACTGCCATTTCCTCACTTTTTCCCTCTGCCTTCACTGAGCACCTACTGGGTGCCATGGAGGGTTCTAAGCTAAGACCTGGGAATTCAGGGGCGACCAAAAGGGACAAACCTCTATTGTCAAATAAGGAATTTATATCAGAGTGGGGAAAGTGGAGAACAAGGGAATCTTTGTTGACAAGTTGACCACAGCAATCAATGCTGTGAAGATAAAGCAAGCAGGAGAAGGGGGAGTGATGGCAGAGAGAGGGTGGTGGCTCTGGGGATAGTGTGTTCCAGGCAGAGGGAAAGTCCCCGAGGTGGGGCGGGGCGGGGCACAGCTCTGCCCACGTGCACTGGGTCCAGAACTTTCTCTTTCTCTTAAAATGGCTAAGATCTGGACCCCACAGCCTGGATCTTCCTGAATCAGAAGGCAGATTCCATGGCCGTGTGCTTGTGGGCAAGTCACTTTGAGTTTCAAGGCTCAGTTTCCTTGTCTGTGACATAGTCCTTCCTTCACGGGTATTTTCAAGAATTAATTGAGAGGTGCAGTGAGGCCCTTAACCAAGGCAGGAGCATAGCAGGTGTTTGGCAAATCAAAGCTGTTTACTGTTTGTCATCCCGATGACTTGCTTTCCCTTTCTGATTATTTTTGGCTGCTCAGAGTGGCATCAAGAGCTCTGCCAGTCAAGAGCAGAAAACTAGGTTGTGGCCTGCCTCGTTTGGGGCTTTGACCATTTCTGCTCTTCCCAGGGCCTCAGTTTCCCCCTCCGCACAGTGGGAAGAGAGCGAGATGCTATGAAGGCCTCTGATCTCACCGCACCGTAGCTTCTTTTTCTTTCTCCTCCAAGCCACAGACGCCCAGATGACTTGGGAAGGAGGAAGGCCACGTAAATATTTGAGACAGCAGATGTACCTGGCCTGGAATAGGAATCTTTAATGTGTCACATCCTTGTTATAGTTCATATTCTGAGGGTGTTTTTCTCTGGGGCTGGGGAATCCAGCAGTCCTCCCAACCCCTGCTGAGCCTTGGATGCCAAATCCGGAGGAGTAGGTGGGCCTGGCTCTGGGGGCTGGGGTGTTCTCAGTTCCCTCCCCAGGTGCAGGAAGAGGGTTCTGAGGGAACAGGGACGGGTCAGTGTCAGGTCACTGGGGCCTGTGGGATTCACCAACGCTAAGGACGTTAGAACCATTGTATGGACGGGGAAATCGGGGCAGAGAGAGAGCTGGGGACTCACACCCTTGATGTACTCAGATTCCCAGCTGGAAAGACCCTTGGAAAGAGGGAGGAGGCTGAGAGCGAGGAGGGGTCGGATGAGGGGAGAGGCCTTCCAGAGGGATTCACGGAGGGGACAGGGTCTGAGAGAGGGGCGCCGAGTCGTCAGAGAGGGATGGGTTCACCTTAGTCCCCGTTGTTC
>PVJD01010976.1:0-49535 GCA_004026545.1 Mormoops blainvillei
CCCAGATATCCGAATGGTTCTTTAGCTCTTTAGTATCTCCTTAGACATTTAAACACTGTTATTTATGAAGTTTTCTGGCCTTCTTTACTCCAGCGTTGCCCCCATCCTTTCTTATTTTTTCTTTATATTCCCAATTGTGAAGATTTGCATGAGTTACCTTCAGAATGTAGCCAACGTCCTTTGGAAATAAGGAGCCACTGCACCTGTCTTCACATTCCGACTGGCAGGCAGCCAAGATCCCCTTTGCAGGCTACCACATATCTGTTCACTTTGGTACATGGTGAGAGGCATTTGAAATATGGTGAACAAAAAAGGCCGTAGAAATCAAAATGCGCTTGTGAAACAAAATGACAATAAAAACAACTCCCCAAGCTCTCCAATGCCATGCAAGTCAACGATAGTTTTCAACTTAGCGTTTGTAGCCCGCTCTGCCTTGATTGCAGTTTTTGTTGGCTCTGGCCAAATAATACCTTTTATTTAGAAACTATTTCATTATAATAACATTACCCCCAAACTACCTCCCATAAAATACAGAAATGGATAAAAGGATTTGCAAGAGATAGCCGTAGTGAAATAAATGGCTCTTTGTCCCTGGCAGGTGGGTGACAGATAATACTTTTTTGGCCTCTTGTCAAGATTCACAACTTTTATGAACTTCTATATACATCATTACTATTAACTCTCACATTAAAAGACGAAGAGCTTCCTTCCTCACTCTACCCAATATTTTGGTCAGTCATGTGTTTAGAGTGCTAAGAAACCAGTCATAGTAGTTCCCTGCCATAGTGGCTACATCACAAGTGTGCTAGAAGTCAGATGTGTTGTGGTTTAAATTCCATTTCTTCTATTAAATGCTTAATGTGACGTTGGACCAGTTGCTTCACCTCTCTAAGCCTCAGTCACACAATATATAATATAGAAATAAAAATGGCTATGTCATTGTATAGTTGTTATGGTTAAGTGAAATAAATGATGAGTAGTACTGGAGAAAAGACTGCTAGTTTTACACCAAAATTCATTCTCCCTGTCCTCTTGGACCCAGTACTGGACCTGTTTTCTATCTTCCCTTGTGAGAAGGTATGGTTCTGTAACTAAACACTTTCTACTGGAATGTGAACAGATGTCCTACGTGCCACTTCTGGGCTGAGGCCTCAAGACCCTGTGCCTATTGTCTCCGTGTTATTTTTCTTCATTTTTCCATGTGGAGCCAGGACATAGTGGTACCTTTGTGTTTTGTCTGTGTAGACACCATGTCCTAGGTTCTAGATGCTGGAAGATGACAGATGTGACTCTCTACCTCTGGGTCCCTTGTTAATTCATGGAACAGAGGTCATCCAACTCACTCTGAACATCTTGTTTGGGGTACTGTATTTTTGAATATCCCTGTTAGGGTACTGCAGCCTTTACCTTAGCTAGGTATCCAGAATGAGATCCAGCTAGTTTAAAGGTATTCAAAACTACAGATATTGAGTCAATTCCCTTATCACACTATTGTTTCTTTAAGGAAAGTGTCCATGTTTTAATTTTCTTTGCATCCTCTGCAATGATTAGCACAGGCTCTTGTGAATAATAAATTCATTACAATTATTTACTGAATAAATGCAGCTCCTGTAATTAAATTATAGTTCATAATATTCAGACTAAAGTTCTAGTTTTCACACATTTTTTTTCTCTTCGTATTTGACCTTTGTGGTGTCCCTTCTTCAACAACAGGCTATTTAGAGGCTCAAATTAATAATTTTTTATGATTTGGTTTCTGTAAAGATAAGGTTGTGCTTGGCAGCAGGATGTGCAAGGATCTGACATGATAAATTTTTCTTTAAAATCAATAAACCTTTAAGGAAGTTAGGAATTCCTTCCTCTAGACGAACTGCTTACATTATAGGTAATAATGACTATGGTTTTCTGGAGAAATTAAGCAGGTAGTAAAAATGCTCAGAAAAGTTGCCATGAATTTCAAAATACTCCTCATAATTTAGAGTTCATCATCCTCAAGCATTATTTCATAAGATACATTTAGGTCATTACTAAGAATGTGCTGCTTCTTCCATTAAAAACTAGATAAAAAGGGATGGTGGTTTATGAATGCTATATAGTTGATGAGGTAGTAAAATTTCAAACAGCAGCAGGAGCTAGAAAGGAAATATCTGAGAAAAACATGTCTTTTTTCTGTGTATTTCTATGATGTGGATTCTGGTCTGGGTTATAAATTGGCATGAAATTATTACCATTTTAATAACCACATTATGTGCCTATATGTGTTTAAGATATAATTAACACAGGTGATCTTGGGGACATGGTAGTTAATTGATTTTTAAACTTCAAGTCACACAGGCTGGGATAACCCAATTCTGGGGAACTAGTTGGTTTCTATTTTCTCTAGGCAGATGTCATTGCCCTGGTTGCTTGTCTTTGAAAAGTTTACTTTAGGATCCATGTGAGTTTCCATTTCAGCTTTGACATTTTCTAATATGGGTCCTTACTGAAGAGTTTTGAAGCTTATCTTTCTAAAGTTTTAAAATGGAGAAAATAATAGTACCTACATATTTCTTAGCATTAAATGAGATAATGTATGTCAATCTTATAATGGCATCTGGAACTTATTAAGTACTCAAAAAAGTTAATTAACACTTTTTACTTATTCAGAGAAGTGGTTTTTAAAATTTGGTCTGTAGACCAGCATCAGTGTAATTAAGGAACTTGTTAGAAGGGCAAATTCTCGTGACTTACTCTAGACCTGCTAAATCAGAAACTTTGAGGGTGAAGACTTCCAAGTAATTCTGATGCATCTAAAGTTTAAGAACCACTTCCTTATCCAAATGGTTTAACATTTCAGGATTTCCGTTTTTCAATCTGTTATACATTTCCATGATCAACGATGATGCTCAAAAACTGTTTCCATTCTTTTGAAAAGAACATCCTAAATTTTCACCATGGAAACTACTCTTCCCCATTCTCAGTTTATATGGTAGAATGGGACTGATTTCACCCCTAGCTTTAGGAGGGGAGGGTGTTATAACACTAAGCTAATCAATGTATCCCATCCTGTAGGCTACAGTGATTACTTCAGGTATAGACATGTGATCTGATTCAGGTCGATGAAGTTCACATCTAGGATTTCAACTGCAGTTGTTGAGAAAATAGAAGCTCTCCACTATTGAAGTTGCTTTGAGGAAAATGTAAACCTTCAGTTAATATAAAAACATAAGCTCTTCTTCGGTGATGCCAAAAAAGAGAACTTTACAGGCAAAAGATAGAAACTAATTCTTGATGACATTGACTAAATTCTTAGATACAGCCATGCCTGAGGGTTTTCCCCTGGACTTTTCAGAACCGCCCCCCCTCACCAAAAAATTATACCTTTTCACCTTTTCCCACATGCCTCCACTATTTGAACCTGTTTTCCTATTAAAATAATCAGTTTTGTATGATCTAAAATGAATCCTGATTAATAAACTATTTCATGAGGTTTTTATAAGGAGTAAAATAAATCAGTATATATGCAATTAATTGTTAGTGTAAGTTACGCAGCTGTGTATGCCTGGGTCACCTGAGAAGCAGACAGTGAAGGGGAGCTGGGAAAGCATTCAGAATGTGGTGCAGTTCCAACTCTTGTGGAGGGGAGAGGGAAGGAAGCAAGGCTGTGTGGAAGAGTCTGAGACTTCCCCAGAGTTCTAAGAAAGCCCTTGAGTCAAAGTCACCCACCTGAGGAGATCCCAGTCTCCTAGGAATGGACCCACCTCAATATCTGGCCGTGCTCAATCATTGGTTAGGTGCAGCCCACGAATAGCAAAGGCCTCCATGAGGTGGTCGGGGTAGATTTCAGAGCACAGCCGTTGAGGTCTAGATTAATCATGCCCCTCACGCACAGAGGTACGAGACACATTTTTAGGATTATGATAAATGCCTAGGGCAGCGTTTAGAATTAGCAGAGCTTCAGTGAAAGTTTATGACTTTTTATCTAACCTAGTCTTCTGAAAGAAAAGCAAACATCCTCGAAAACCCTGCACACCGACTCTTTGTTCTAATTATGAGTGCATCCTGGGTCTCCTTAAGCAGTCACATGTTCTAAATATTGCAGACTAATAAAGCAAAACAAACTCTATTGTCCCAGCAGGGAGCAAGCTATTCAGCTAATCATTTATTGCAAATGCCACTCAGGTGCTACCTTTAATGCATAACCGCCAGGCATACATACTGATTTTGTCAATATTATACTTGGACTAAAATTATCATAGGTTAGCTCAGAGCATAGGCTACTCCCTCTCTCTCTGATTCTAATGGAGAGTAATTTTCACAAACCATAACCCCAATTTACCTTCCTATGACTTTGAAGTTAATAGTTGTGCATCAAGTTCAGTGACTTTTAGGGCTGAAAAGTAGTTACAAATTCTTGGAAATTCACATGCAGCAAGATCCATTCAAGCTATTTGATTTCTGTTCTCTTTTTTTTCCCCCTCTTTATACCACCTCTTCTCAAAAGAGGCAGGATTTCAGAAAGAGGCCTTGGAGATCCCCGGATCCAATCCATAGATGAGAAAGAAAACTGAGGCCCCAAAGGACCAGGGACTTGCCTGAGGACACAAAGGATTCTCGAGGGCCCAGAGAATTTTTTGGAAGGGAGCTTGAAAAGTACCCCAATGCCCCAAAACCAACTCACATATGAAGCTCTATTCCTGCCCACCCACTGCAACTCACTGAATCACATGGCTATACATTACTTTTTACTAGTGTGATTATTAAGTTGTAAGCTTGATGTTCACTTCCCAGTGTCTACCACAAAAATCAAGAAACAGATAGAACACAGTGTTTCTCTCTCCCTGTTCTATTCAGTGCCCCAACCCTTGAGGCAACTACTACCTTGGTTTTTAGCATCATTGACTAAGATGCTTTATTCAGAACTTCATAAAAATGAAGTCACACGATATGTAAAAAAAAAAAGGATAATAAAATTATCATTTCTTCTTTGGTTATTTTCATGGTATCTAAACTAAATACTCCTGAATGCGGAGACAATTCTTGCTTTTCCGAAGGCAGAAAGAGCTCACTCAATGTCTTCTTCTACAGATTCGCTCTGAGAGTACCCTGGCAGGTATTTTTTTTTCCTGTCTTTGTGTCTTCATCTCTGATTCTTTTCATATTATTGTCTTTTTAGTTTTCATTTATGTTTATAATGGTGTGTTTTATTGTATTTTTTAATTTGTGATCTTTTTCATTTTTTTGAATATTGTATTTTTTATTGTATTTTTTCCATTATAATTTATCCCCCTTATACTCTGATCTCCCCATTCCCCTCACAGTGACCACACTGTTGTCCGGGTCCATGAATTCTTTTTCTTTTTTGCTCCATCCCTCAACCCCTCCATGCCCCCCCCTCCCAGAGCTGTCAGCCTGCTCTCTATGAGTCTGTCTCTATTTAGCTTGTTAGTTCAGTTTGTTTATTAGTTTCCACATATGAGTGAAATCATATGATATTTGTTTTTCTCTGACTGGCTTATTTCACTTAGCATAATGTTCTCTAGGTCCATCCGTGCTGTCACAAAGGGTAAAATTTTCTTCTTTTTTACCTCCAAGTGGTATTCTATTGTGTAAATGTACCATGGTTGTTTTTATCCATTCATCTACTGATAGACAGTTGGGCTCCTTCAATATCTTGGTGATTATAAATAATGCTGCTTATATACTTTCAAATTAGTGTTTTGGGTTTCTTCAAATAAATTCCCAGAAGTGAAATCACTGTGTCATAAGGTAGTTTCATTTTTTTTGAGGTTAAGCCATACTGTTTTCCACAGTGGCTGCACCAGTCTGCGTTGTCACCAACAGTGCCAAAGGGTTCCCCTTTCTCCTCATCCTCACCAGTACTTGTTGTTTGTTGATTTATTGATGATAGACATTTGGACAGGTGTGAAGTGATGCCTTTTTGTGGTTTTAATTTGCATTTCTCTGATTATTAGTGATGCCGAGCATCTTTTCATATGTCTACTAGCAATCTGTATGTTCTCTTTGGTCAAGTGTCTATTCAGGTCCTGTGTCCATTTTTTAATTGGATTATTTGGTGTTTTGGTGTTGAGTTTTATAAGTTCTTTATAAATTTTGGATATTAACCCCTTATCAGAGGTATCAGTGAATACGTTCTACCATTCAGTGGGTTGTCTTTTTATTTTGTTGATGGCTTTCTTTGCTGTGCAAAACCTTTTAGTTTGATGTAGTTCTGTTTTTTTAATTTTTCTTTTGTTTCTCATGCCTGAAGAATAGATATAGCAGAAAAAATATTGCTACAAACAATGTCCACAATTTTATGGTCTATGTTTTCTTCTGGGATTTTTATGGGTTTTGGTCTAATATTTAAATTTTAATCCACTTTGAATTTATTTTTGATTGTGGCATAGGAAGGTGGCCTAGTTTCATTTTTCTGCACATAGCTGCCCAATTTTCCCAAAGCCATTTATTGAATAAACTATCTTTAGCCCATTGTATATGCTTCTTCCTCCATCAAATGTTAATTGGCTATAAAGGCATGGGTTTATTTCTGGGTTCTCTGTTCTGTTGCATTCGCTTATGTGTCTTTTTATGCCAGCACCATGATGTTTTGCTTCCTATGACCTTATAGTCTGATTAGTTTGATATTAGGTAGCATGATTTCTCCAACTTTGTTCTTCTTTCTCAAATTCATTGTTGCTATTCAGAGTGATTTGTTGTTCCACATAAATTTTTGAAATACTTATTCTAGTTCTGTGAAATATATCATTGGTATCTTGATAGAAATTGTATTGAATCTATAGGTTGCTTTGGGTAGTATGGACATTTTAATGAAGTTAATTCTTTCTATCTGAACATATTTGGGCTTCCACTTATTTTTATCTTCTTCAGTGTCTTACAGTGGTCTGTTTACAGGTCTTTTACATCCTTGGCTAAATTCATTCCTCTGTGTTTTATTCTTTTTGAAGTAATTGTGAATGGGATTGTTATCTTAAGTTCTCTTTCTGATAATTCATTATTGGAATATAAAAATGCAACTGGTTTCTGGATATTAATTTGTATACTGCTACGTTACTGAATTCTATGATCAGTTCTAGTAGTTTCTTGGTGAGATCTTTAGGGTTTTCTGTGTACGGTATCATGTCATCTGCAAATAATGATAGTTTTTCTTCTTCCTTTCCAATTTGGATCCCTTTTTTCTTCTTCCCTACTTGCTGTGGTTGGACTTCCAGTACTATGTTGAATAGGAGGTGAAAGTAGACACCCCTGTCTTGTTCCCAATGTTAAGGGAAATGCTCGTAGTATTTTCCCATGAAAAGTGATGCTGGCCATGGATTTTTCATATATGGCCTTTGTTATGTTTAGATACATTCCTTCTATTCCCACTTCACTGAGAGTTTTTATCATAAATGGATGCTAGCTTTTATCAAGTGCTTTTTATGCATCTATTGTTATGATCATGTGGTTTTTCTCCTTCATTTTGTTTATGTGGTATATCACATTTATTGATTTGTGCATGTTGTGCCAACCTTGCATTCCCAGATTTAATCCCACCTGGTCATGGTGTATGATCTTTTTGATGTATTGCTGTATTCAGTTTTCTAATATTTTGTTGAGGATTTTTTCATCTACGTTCATCAAGGATATTGGCCTGTAATCTTTTTTTGTACTGTGTTTATCTGGATTAAGATAATGCTGGCCTCATAAAATGAGCTTGGGGGTTTTTCTTCCTCCTGAATTTTATGAAACAGTTTGAGGAAAGAGGTGTCAGTTCTTAGAATGTTTAATAAAGCTTGCCTGTGAAGCCATCCAGTCCAAGGTTCTAGTTTGTTGGGAGGTTTTTTTTAAATTACAGCTTCAATTTCACTAGGTGTAATATATCTATTCAGACTCTCTGATTCTTCCTGATTTAGTTTTAGAAGATTGTATATTTCTAGGAATTTATCCATTTGGTTCGGGTTGTGCAATTTGCTGGCATATAGTTGTTCACAATATTGTCTTACAATCCTTTGTATTTCTTTGGTGTCTGTTGTTATTTCTCTTCTTTCATTTCTGATTTGATTTATTTGGGTCTTCTCTTTTTTGTCTTAATGAGTCTGGTTAAAGTTTTTTCAATCTTGTTTATCTTTTCAGGGAACCAGTTCTTGAATTAATTGATCTTTTATATATTTTTTAGGATCCTATTTCATTTACTTATGTTCCTATCTTTATTAGTTCTTTCCTTCTACTCTCTTTGGGCTCTGTTTGTTGTTCTTTTTCAAGCTCTTTTCAGAGTAAAGTTAGATTGTTTATTTGAGATTTTTCTTATTTTTTCAGATAGACTTGTAATGCTATGAATTTCCCTCTTAGGACTGATTTTCCCATGACCCACAGATTTTGGGTTGTTGTGGTCTTATTTTCATTTGTTTCAAGGTATCTTGTGATATCTTCCTTGATCTCATTGTTAACCTATTCATTGTTTAATAACATATTATGTAGCTTCCATGTCTTCGTGTATTTTTCAGTTTGTTCTTGTGATTGGTTTTTAGTTTCATAAAATTATGGTCAGAGATGATGCTTGATATGATTTCAATCTTCTTAAATTTATTGAGACTTGTTTTGTGTCCTAACATTTGGTTGATCCTAGAACTGTTCCATGTGCACTTAAAAACAATGTGTATTCAGAGGCTTTGTGGTAAAATGCTCTGAAGATATCAATCAAATTCATTTTATCTAGTATGTCATATA
Organism: Mormoops blainvillei; assembly: GCA_004026545.1. NCBI lineage: Eukaryota > Metazoa > Chordata > Mammalia > Chiroptera > Mormoopidae > Mormoops > Mormoops blainvillei. Next base: position 8,707 of record PVJD01010976.1, read on the forward strand.
AGGTCACTGCCTTATTGATTCTGTCTGGAAGACCTATCCATTGAAGTCAATAGGGTGTTAAAAACCTCTACTATGGCTGTATTTCTATCAGTCTCTTCTTTCATGTCCATCAAGATTTGTCTTATATTTAGGTGTTCCTGCGTTGAGTGTGTAAATGTTTATTAGGGTTATATCATGTTGTTGGATTACTCCCTTTACCATTATGTAGTGTCCCTTTTTGTCTCTTAGTATAGCTTTTGTTTTAATGCCTATTTTGTTGGATATAAGTATTGTACCCCTTTTACTTTTTACTCCTTTTCATTTGCTTGAAATATCTTTTTCTATCCCTTTACTTTTAGTCTGCATGTATCAGACTAAAGAAGACTTTGTTGTAGGCCTTTGCTTTTCATCACCTTCAATATTTCATGCAAATCCCTTCTGGTCTGAAATGTTCCTGCTGAGAAATCATATGACAGTATTATGGGATCTCCCTTGTAGGTAACTAACTGCTTTTCTCTTACAACTTTTAACATACTCTCCTTGTCTTTCAGCTTTACTATTCTAATTATGATGTGTCTTGGTGTGGGTTTCTTTGAGTCCATCTTATTTGGGACTCTCTGTGCTTCCTGAACTGGTGTGTCTTTTCCTTCACCACGGTAGGGAAATTTCAATCATTATTACTTCAAATAGGTTCTCAATCCTTTGCTTACTCTCTTCTTCTGATATCCCATTCATATGCAATGCATGTTGTTATGCTTCATGTTATTCCAAAGGACCCTTAAACTAGCCTCATTTTTTGAAATTCTTTTTTTCTCTTTGCTGCCCTGATTAGGTGTTTTCTAACTTGTCTTCCAAATTGCCAATTATATTCTCTGCTTCATCTAACCTACTGTTTATTCTTCCAGTATATTATTTATTTCAGATATTGCATTCTTTATCTGACTGGTCCTTTTTAATGGTTTCTCTGTATCGTTTTCATGCTGTTGAGCTATCTTATAATCATTACTTTAAACTCTGTATCGGATAAATTGCTTGTCTCCATTTCATTTAGCTCTTCTTCTGGAGAATTCTCTTGTTCTTTCATTTGGGGTCTATTTCTTTGTATTACCACTTTGGCTGTCTTTTTGTGTTTGTTTCTATGTATTAGGTAGATCTGCAAAGACTCTGGTATAGACTTGTGTCAGACACTGCTTGAGACTGGCCCTAGGCAACCTATTTGGAGCTATCAGTAACCCACAGAATGTGGCTCCCTCTGCTGGGCCTGTTTGTGTGCAGTAAGAGCCAGGCTGTGCACCGAGGCTGGCTTTTATCAACACTCCGCCTGAGGGAGAGTCAGCTAAAGTCTCAAATCTCCCAGGGTTGGACTTTTGCTTGCAGGCTTTCTGTTAGGCTTTATTAATGAAAGTGCCTCCAGCTCCACAAGGTAGGGCAAGAGGGATTCCAGTGGGTGGGGCTATTGCTTCCCCCCAGGGCTGATGCCACATGGAGGGGAGAGCTCTGCCTGAGGAAGATGGCTTCTGCACTATGGGAAATGAGCACAGAAATCCTGGTGGCTGACCCTTTAGCTCTCTCCCCAGAGCCACCAATCCTAGGTTCTCCTCATAGGTCTCTAATTCATTCTGCCCTCCCTCTGCTGCAGTCCAGAGTGAGAGGATGCAAGTGAAATTTTATGTGTTGGCCCTTTAAGAGTCTGTCTGCATCTCTAGTCCTGTCTCCCTGGTGAACAGAAACCTCACTGCCTTTCACAGCCAGATGTTATTTGGTTTTCTTTCCTGGTTCTGGTCTAAAGCTTGGAATTTAGACACCATACTTTTCAGATGGAAACCCCTCTGGACACTGAAATATCCTTCTGGAATTTCAGCTGCCAACTATGGGAGCTCGGCCAGCCCTCTCAAGGCCCCACATTTCTAACTAGTCTCAATGTGGTGATATGATTTCTTCTGTAAGCCCTTGGTTATAAGGTTTCTCTTTAGCTAGACCTCAATTGGTTATTCACAATAACTTTTCTATAATTCAGTTGTGATCAGTTTGGTCCTGGGAGGAGGTTAGTGTAGCTTCCAACCTACTCCATTGCCATCTTGGATAGTCCTCATCTTACTGTCTTTCATATCTTTTTCTGAGACTCATTCTTTGTTTCCCTTCCTTTCTCTCTGTTTCTGCTTCACTCTTTTCTATCTCTTCTAAGGTCTGTTTTTGCAATTTGTGCCTTATCCCGAAAGGGATCAATGCCTGATTATAATTTCTTTCCTCCACTAATGTTCAAAGTAGTGACTGTATTTTATAATAAACAATGCATTGGGTTGTGCCCCTGTTGAAAATTTACTAATCAGTAGTATGCTAATTACCAATGTGTGCTTCCTAGAAGTAAGTCATTCCTTATCTTTTACTGAAGTTACTTCTAGGACAGGAGAATCCAAAAGAGCCAAAACTATCTTCCAATAAATGTTGTTTTCATAAACAATGAAAAAAATTCCTTGATTCCTAGTTAATGGAAACAGAAGAGCAGTCATTTTTAAAACATATTTTTTGAAACCTGACTGGTATGGCTCAGTGGATTGAGCATTAATCTGCAAACCGAAATGTCGCCAGTTCATTTCCTGTCAGGGCACGTGCTTGGGTTGTGGGCCAGGTCCCCAGTGGGGGACAAGCAAGAGACAACTGATGGATGTTTCTCTTTCACATCAGTGTTTCTCTCCCTTCATCTCTCCCTGAAAATAAATAAATAAAATCTTTAAAAATTAAAATTAAAAATATTTTTTGAGTAGTTAACCTGGAAAATTGAAAACGCAGAGCAAAGTTTTTCTAGTGAAATACAGCCAATATCTGTTGATCTGTTTTATTATCTCAAGGATTTGCTCAAATGTGATTATGTTGGCAGCAAAACAGCCCCAGTTTTTACACTGGTGGAGTCAGACCACACTTTGTTTCAGCATCCTCAGTACTTTCCTTCTGGCTAAAAGAGAATTCAGAACCAAGACTGAAACTGTAAGAGGAAGCTTATTTAGAAAATAACAGAGGTAGAAGATGTAAGCAAATGAAGAAATGAGTTCAGGAAAGAATTTACAGAGGCAAAAGTAGGGCTCTTAAACCTTAGTAGAAAGAGAGAGACAAGGAAACATTCCTGGGGGAAGGGAGTGGGGAAAGGCACAAGATTGCTTCATAGAGAACCATGGCCAGGCCATTTTCTGTGGCTGAAGAATTGAGGATTGTAGCAGCCAGTTGAATTATAAATATCTGTTTTGGACAGATACGTGCAAAAATGAAACTAGACCACCTTCTTACACCACACAAAAGAATAAACTCAAAATGGATTAAAGATATAAATGTTAGACTCAAAACCATAAAAATCCTAGAAGAAAACACAGGCTGTAATATCTCAGGTATTTCTCTTAGCAATATTTTTTTCTGATATATCTCCTCAGACAAGGGAAACAAAAGAAAAAAATAAATAAATGGGACCAATCAAACTAAAAAGTTTTTGCACAGCAAAGGAAACCATCAACAAAATGAAATGATAGATCTCAAATGAGAGAACATATTTGCCAATGACACATCCGATGAGTTGATATCCAAAATTTATAAAGAACTTGTAAAATTCAACACCAAAACCTAAACAATCCAATTAAAAAATGGATAAAATACCTGAGTAGACATTTCTTCAAAAGGATATACAGATGGCCAATAGACATATGAAAAGATGCTCAACATCACTAATCATCAGAGAAATGCAAATTGAAACCAAAATGGGATATCACCTCACGCCTGTTAGAGTGACTGTCGATAAATCAACAAACAGCAAGTATTAGTGAGGATATGGAGAAAAGTGAACCCTTGTGCACCTAGTAAATGAAAGAATGACCTAGATTTTCAGGTGAATGCAGGTACAAAGACGCACATGCACACACATTCAGAATCTTATTCATAAGACTGGTTTGTGGACAGCCTCTCTATGCTTAGAACAGGGTTTGGAGTATCTTTGTGGAGTGTCTTTAATTAATTTAATCAAGAAATATTTACTGAGAACCTATAATGAACCAACCACTATTCTGGATGCAGGACTTATAGGAATGACCATAATAGACAAAATCCCTGCCCTTTTGGAGCTCTTGGAGCTCAACTTCTGGTGTCACTGCAGCACATATGTGTCTTTAGCCCCCAGGGTCGAGCAGTTCTAGACTTGGGAAGTTTCTTCCAGATGTGTTTTAGACATTTATATACTAAATATAATTATAGACTAGTGAGTTGGAATGAGTCTATGAGAATATTTAATCAAAATTTTTTTATTTTACAAACGGAGAAATAAAGGCCAAGAGAAAGCTCTGCCTGAAGATCACACCAGGTTGATGTAGACCAAAACCCAGGTCAGCTGTCGGGCAGATAGGCTACAACACAACCATCACCCTTTATCCAGTCTCCTCCTCAGCTCCCCCAGCAGACCTGTCAACCCATTTCTATTTCCTTTTCTCATGGGTGGGTCTCAGAGTTGGGTTCAAAATCCCAGACACTTCTACTTGATGACAGAATGTGGAATGCTTAGATTAATCCAAACCTGAGCACTACCCAGCACTTCACTCTCCCACGGGCTCTTTATCACTCCGTCAAATTTTTATATAAGCTCTTATCTTATGGCCATTCATGAAATAAACCAGGCTTATTTCACAGTCAGCTTCAATGCCATTTTGGCCCATCCCGGGAGTGTCCAGTACCTGGCAAGTACTTCTTAAAGCCCATCTGGTCTATTTTGGCTGATATATTTACTTGTTAACTCATTTATTCCATGAACAGATACCTGTGTAATGCACACTCCTTAAATATAGTTCATATTTTATAAACTCTGTTTTGCCAATGAAATATTAAGGTGTGAATATTGGATTTATTTATTTATTTATCAAATATTAATAAAAGATCAGGTACTTGGTGAGTACTGAGAATTTAAGATAAAGAGGATTACTCTTTGCTCTCAAAGAATGTGCAGTCTGATAAGGAGAGACACATACATACATATTTATTATCCAGTGTAATAAATGCTAAAGGAGCAATGGGAACACAGAGGGAGGAGAAACTGATGGTACAAGTAAGGAAGTCTTCTTATAAGAAAAGTCACTGACTGTTGGACTTGGGGGCTAAGTAAGATTGTCCAGGGGGAGGAGACAGGAGCAGGGAGAATTTTCACTTAGAATAGCATGTGCAATCATATATGTATACAAATGACATCGCATACTTGGGAAGCTTTTAGGCCTCAGAGCCCAGAACTCCAGTGCCAGGAAGATAAATCCCCACGACTTCTGGCTGCGAAAACCAGTGGGAGTTGAGCCAGGGGAAGAACTTCTGGAGCCCCAAGCAGTTCCTCTTAAAGAACCCACACATGGACTCACCAGCTCAGACTCACTCCATCTGAGCTCCAGCACCAGGGTAGGAGCTTGAAAGGTACCAGTGGTATACACGGAGAAAGCGAAGTGTCTAGCCTCAAGGCGAGCAGTGGTCATTGTCCCTTTGCTAAACCCTCCCCTCATCCCACAGAGATGGTAAGCTGGTGCCATATGTGAGACTCCAACAACCTGGCTAACACTGTTTAACCCTCCTTGGAGATCTTCAGAGGCTCTGCACCACCCTAAGCTGCTTTTCCATAAGAATGGCTGCTCTTGGCTCCTAAATGCTATCAAGTGACAGCTGGCTTCAGCTAGCCTTAGTGTAACCAGATTAGATTCTCAGCTTGGCTTCACCTGGGAATCTCCAAGCCCAGCACAAGTAGCAACCTTCTCAGATTGCTTTACAACCCAGGCACGGTGGCCCCAGGCAAGACAGGTGGGGGGCTGACCTTGGCCTGCACTACTCAGGAAATCCCAGAGTCTGTACAACCAGAGGACAGCTACAGACCACATCAGAGCACCACCACCCTGCTCCTGCATAGCTGATCCTCCAAGAACCATAGAGGTTAGTGGACAGTGGTCATAGCCCATCCTTCCAGCTGACTGGCCTGGGTAAATCCCTCCCATTGATCTGCCAACAGCAACCAAGGCTCAACTACAAGAGGTGGGCGTACTCAGCCCACATGAAGGGCACACCTTGAGTACCCAGCTTAGGTGATAGAGGAGGCTGTGCCACTGGACCTACAGGACACCTAGTCATTAGGTCACACAACCAAAACATGGAGTCAAAACAGCTCTCCCTAATACAGTAAAACAAGCACAGGGAAGCTACCAAAATGAGGAGAGAAAGAAACATGGCCCAAATGAAAGAATAGATCAAAGCTCCAGAAAAAGAGCTAAAGGAAATGGAGATAAGCAATCTATCAGATGCAGAGCTCAGAACACTGTTTATCAGGATGATCAAGCAACTTAGTGAGAACCTTAACAGCACAAAAAAGATCCAGTCAGAAATGAAGGATACACTAATTGAAATAAAGAACATCCACTCTACTGTTGTGTCCTTGTGTTACAGGGACACAACACTAGAGTGGATGAAACCGAGAATCAAATCAATGATTTGGAACATATGGAAGCAAAAAGCAACCAATCAGAACAACAAGAAGAAAAAAGAATCCAAACCAAAAAAAAAAAAAAAAAGAGGGTAGTATAAGCAGCCTCTGAGACCACTTCAAGCAGTCCAACATTTGTATAATAGGAGTGCCAGGAGGAAAGGAGAAAGAACAAGAAATTGGAAATTTATCTGAAAAAGTAGTGAAAGAAAACTTCCCTAAGTTTGGTGAAGGAAATAGATGTGCAAGTCCAGGAAGCACAAAGAGTCCCAATTATGATGGATGCAAAGAGACCCACTCCAAGACACATCATAATTAAAATGCTAAAGTTTAAATGTAAAGATAGACTCTTAAAAGCAGCAAGAGAAAAGAAGTTAGTTACCAGATGGGAGGTGGGAGGGGGAGAATAGTGAAGAGGTGAGGGGGTTAAGAAGTACAAATAACTAGTTACAGAATAGCCATGGCGATGTAAAGTATGGAATAGGAAATGGAGTAGCCAAGGAACTTATGTGCATGACCCATGGACATGAGCAATAGTGGAGGATGGCCCGAGGGAGTGGGGGGTGCTGGGTGGAGGGTGGCAAAGGGAAAAATCAGAACAACTGTAATAGCATAATCAATAAAATATAATATAAAATTTAAACAATTAAAATTTAAAAAATAAAGTGTTTGAGACTTTCTGAGTACAGTTTCCTTGAGCCCTGGAGTAGTAAGAGTTAAGACTGAAGATGGGATCTAATGGAGCTCAGCAAAGAATTTGACTTTATTTTAGACAACAGGAAAGTTCTGAAGCAATTTCTGCCAGTGAATGATGTGATTAGATCTGGAAGTCGTGGAGAAAAATGACAGGTGTGCAGGTGTGGAGCAGTAAGGAGCTTGAAGATCTGCTGGGAAGCTATTAGGTTGGAGTGAAGGGTATGTGTTAGACACAACAGAGCAGAGGTTGCTAATTGACCACCCATGAGCCACATGGAATCCAAAGTTGTATTTTGTGTTGCTTGCACAATGGAAACTCATATAATATTTTGTAAAAATTTACATTAGTTTCCATATGATCAGATTTCATATAAAAACCTGGGGTTCCACAATTTTTTGAAGAATTAGAAGGTCCTCAAACATTTACGTGGAGTTGGTAAGCGTCATTCCCTATAGATGAGGCAGGTGTCCCTGGTCACCACAGCCTTCAGTTCTTCCCCTTGAGTCTGTAATACTGGAGCAAAGTATCGATAGCCATATACCATCGGACACGTAGGCCACCTGAGGGCATTTCCACAAATGGCGCCTCTCCTGAACCTATAGACAGTTGATGTTTTCACTGGAATACATTTTCTAGTGGACTGGGGTCATGGGTCTCCTCCCTGCTGAAAACCACAGCATTTCCTTGGGATCTCCTGATTTTATAGGTATCTTTGAATTCAGTTTTCTTAAACATGGCTTGACTATCATGCTAAAGTAGTTTGGTGTTGAATGTGAGGGACTCTCCTGAGAAATAAATTATTGGGGTCTCCCATTGTATGGCAAATTAAGTAATAGAAGGGTGCTTATAATAGGCCAGTCACAGATCTAGGTACCATGAAGGATATCAAAGATGTAAATCTGATTTCCAGCCCTCTCAGAAATTAACAATCTGATTAGAAGCCATTCCCAGCCTATTAACTGAATCTACCTCTTACTTGTAAGTCCTGCCACTCTGAACACTTGATAAATGCTTTCTAACTAGTAGAGTACCGTTTAGTGCACTGAAGTGGCTACCTTCTCAGTGGCACCCTGAGGCCTGAAGGAATTTGCACAGCTTTCAGAGGAGAGGAAGCTGCAAGCAGAGAGAAGCATCTGAACTGGATGAGCGCATCTAGTAACACCTGGCCCCTGACTCTTTGCCGCAGGTACTGGGGCATATGGTTTAAATACGGGGATTCCTTTGAGCCCCTGGAACTCTGAGCAGCAAACAGTCAGTATGTCCCTGTGAGCAATATCAGAAATTGTTAAATTAAAAAAACACACACAAATTTTTATTTATACTCCTTCTAAATTATGGTTTTAGAAGATAATAGAAAACAGTTGTTAGTGCCTCGTTTCTCTTAATGTTCTGTAAATTTATACATCTTCTGAGACTACAAACACTCTCACTAGCAATAAGGATAAATTAAGGCAGTAAACATATTATACAGTGACCTAATAGGAAAAATAATCTCTTTAACTGTCACATGGTAGCATTTAATTTAAATTTAAAAGGCAGTTAGTATGAGTAATTGTAAGTTAATTAAATATTGATTATTCTAAGAGCTCTCTTGTAATTTAGAATCTATGTAGTGTAAAGTAAATCTAGCTGATTTGAAATAAACTTAAAATGACATTGGTAACTACTGTGTAATTACAATTTACGGTTATTAAATGTAACTTAAAAAGCTAAATATGGTGAACAAGTCAAATATTATGGAAAAACATCAACATTGATTTCTCAGTACATATTCTTATATATCTATGTTGCTAAGCAGCTACTAAATGCTTTAATTTTTCTGTTTTTTGACTATACATTTATGCTTAATTCTTTCTGTGGGTTATTGAAATACTTACAAGAGACTCTGTAGGTATCCTTTGGTACCTGTTGCATTGTGCCTGTTAATATCTCAAATGCAATCAATTGTAAATTATTAAGCAGCAAGAATCCTCTACCTACTTTAGCTAAAATATTCTTTTGAAACAGGTCCTATTTTAAAGTTTATGTTTATAACTACACAATCAACTAATTTATATTTCTTTTTTCTCTTTACTCCTGCTAAAAGAATGTCATCAACCAAACAACAACTAAATGCAAATAAAACTCATTCTTTCTGTCCTTTTGGGTACCCATTAGAAGAGTAAATGCATTTTTTGAGAAGGTTTCTAGCTTTTGAGAGAAAATACAAAATTTGCCACTTAGCATAAGGTAACGATTGAAAAATTTCCTTAAAACCTTCAATTTTGTCGTTGTGACTTTTAATTCATCGTTCACCTCTATCCACCGGTCTACTCATTCATAGGTCCACCGCCTATGCATCCAAATGGTTATTTCTTCAACAAGCCAACACGACCAATTTTGCATAATATTGTGAATATAATTAAATTGTTTTTTTGGCTTCTTTCCTAGAAATCCAGCTCTGTTGATGCTGGAGGCCAGATAGGTATGTTGACGGAACTCAGAAAACTGTTGCAAAGTACGCCTATCACAACAAAATACCTAATTTAAAATGTATGTGATGTTTTCTTAGAGTTTATCGGCATCATAGAGTGTGAGAAGAATGAGCGCATTAAGCTGATAATTTTTAGCACTATTTGTAATGTGCCAGTACTATGCTAGACATTTTATATGTTTTTTTTCTAGCCTTGAAATAGGTTATGAGGTAGCCATTATCAATTGCTGTTTTCCTTATGAAGAAACTGAAACTGAGAGAAATTAAGTAACTTGCCCCAAAGTCACTGGTTTATTAACACGGAAACCTGTGATTTATTAGCATGCCTATTTCAACTAAACCAGAGCTCTTCCTCTATACCAGACCGTTTCTATAATATAGTTTATAGGGGTCACTAAGAGATGCATACAGACTAATTTATTGTAACTTAATTAATACTAGGTACTTATAGTATCTCATTAATTTTAAAATGCTCACATTTCTATATCTTAATTTTCTAAAATTGAAGTGAATATTTAATCAATAACATCTTAGTGCTTATTTTAACTAGAAGTGAATTTTTCTTTAATGATACATTGTGATAGTCCCTCTTAATTCAATAAAATATGGAAATGCATTGTTATTAGATTAATGCAGTTGCTTATAGTTAAAGGTAAATTACTTTTCCCTTCCTATTTTAAGCTCTGTTTTTGACCAGAATTCACTCCTGGACTTGCTTTTGCAAGGCATTTATCCTGTAACACTTCCCTACCTCACCATGTATCCTACCATATTCTTCTTTTATAAGATGGTAGTATACCTTATTGTGGTTGGATTTCTGAAAGAGGTTTTGGACATTAAAATGTTAGGTTAAAATAAAATATTAAATGTAAACATTGTCAGGACATTTGGATGCTGTCAACTGTTGATATTAAAATAATATATGGGAAATAAAGCTGGATATTTGCTTGCTGATCCATTGCCATAATCTGAAATTTAACTTGTCACTAATTAACCTGTTCTCCTTTTTAACTTTCCAAATCAACCTCCCAGGTAGGTAGAGCCACTGTTTGCTCAAAATTTTCCAATTCCTCCTCTGCAACCTCATCGTAGCTACTCTGCCTGCTTTCAAAGCCCTTAATCATTATCTCATCCTACCTACCTATTTATATTTCCCACCACTCCCAGCACAATTTAAATAACCACTCTCCCTTTCTGTCTTTCTTTCAAAATCTTTTAAGGTTAGGAGTCTAACCCTGGTTCTATACCTCACTTGCTGTCTACAGTATTTGTACAAATCACTTAATCTCCCTGAATCTCAGGTTCTTAGTCTGTAAAATTGGGAGAGAGGAGGCAGGGCAGGTGGGCAGGTGCATGAGATATCACTATGTTCACTTCCAGTGCTGAGTTCTTTTTTCCTTACTTGCTGTCTAGATTTCCATATCCTTCCTGATGCCTTGCCCAGTCATACCTGCACACACTAACTTCACTTCTCTGAAGTCCTACAGCACCTGCAGCCTGTACTACACAATCAGTTACTGACACCCAAATTCTCTTATATCATTTCTCTTTTGCTTTATAAAGTTTCACTATTGGCTCTCTAAATGGACCATAAGCTTCTCTAGGGCAGGAACCATGATTTAGGTTTATTCGATGTGTCTTTCATCTATGTCAAAGGATCTAACATAGTAATGTTCTTGCAGAAGTTATGGCATATTTTTGATAAATTATTGACTAAGGAAAATAGAATTAATGGTTCTGCTGTACCGAGCTATATGGGCTGAAACAACCCTACTCATTTATCCACACCCAGATCAGATATTTCCACCTCTGTAGGACTCTGCTTTGTTTATCTTTTCAATCTCAGCACCAAGCACATAGCCGGTGTTTAATAAGGCTGGTTGCAAGAATGAATGAATGAATATCCTTTTTGAGAACTTTTTTAGTCACTAGGTTTATTGAAAACAGTTTCAACTCACCAAGAAAATACCTTTCAAATCTGAGCTTTTTATCTGGGCATGTAAATACTCCCTTTCAAAGTACATTAATCTCCATAAACTTTTATTATTATTATTATTATTATTATTAATATGCCATGAGCTTCAATGTTTTGTTTTTCCCCAATACAGTCTCTCCACCAAGAAGGCACTTGCCATTGTCTAATCACATCTGCAAGTAAGCAAATATTGGGAAAAACTCATAAAACCTTATTATTCCCTTTGGGTAAATGATGTCAAACTCAGTGGCCACTGTTGCCATTTATGAATATGAATTACAAATTTACATTGCCTCTGGACATAATAAATGGCCTGCCTCATAAAATGTGAGTGAAAAGCCTGTTTCCACTTCTGCGAGAAGGGTCAGCATGAATAATCAACTCAAAACAAGCCTTTAAAAGCATTTTGATGTTAAGGTTGCTTATCACACCTCAAGTCCTAAGAGTAACATAAAATTTTTACTTATTTAGTTCTGTTCCATAGGTTTTGATTGTTTGTAAAAAATCATACTGTGTAGCAAGGAGAGGTAAAATAGCTTCTCTGAAGAACAGGAATATTAGTTGTGATTCTTGACTGCAAGCAACAGAGACTATGTCCAATAAAATGGCATTTATTGCCTGGGCACAGAGGATTGACAAGGATTCTAGGGTGCTGGGGGATGGGGCTTGAGGATTGGTGGAAACCAAAGAAGCTCCAAGAAAACAGGTGTTCTTTTTTTAAAAAAAAAAATTATTTATTTTTAGAGAAGGGGAAGGGGAGGGAGAAAGAAAGGAAGACAAGCATCGATGTGAGAGAGGAACATCGATTGGTTACCTCTCCTGTTGTACACACCCTGAAGGGGGAATAAACCTGCAACCCCGTCTTGTGCCCTGATAAGGAATTGAGCTGGTGACCTTTTGGTTTGCAGGACAACACCCAACCAACTGAGCCACATGTGTGAGGGCAAAGTAGGTGTTCTTAACAACCTGACCTGTCTGGTCAAGTCACTGCTGTCACCCTAGCTCAAATGAATGGATCTACAAGAATTTCCCAATCTTCGAGTCACCCATTCAAAAGTTCTCCTTTTCCAGTTTCCTTTGTGTGAGAGAGTTGCCTGGAATTCTACTGCCTAGAAAATTGTCTAAAATATTCTAGGTCTAGGAAATCAGGAAGCTATTATGAAGGGGCATGCATATTGAGGGACCCCAAAGTGACAAACATCCACCACAGTTAAGTGCTGAAAAATACAGGCATGTGTGTATTCAACACATCATTTGTTCAGTCAGTTGAGCTACTGAGGAGAGAGATTGGCCCCTGACCCTGAGAAGGATACCTACCATCTAGTGGGTAAGAGAAGCCTATAAAGGATTAAGTACAATACAGTCTGGTTGGGGACACAATGAGTCATGAATAAAGTGACACGGAACTTCAGCAAACATGAATTATGAAAAATAGTGAAAGGGAGGGAGAAGAGTATTGACTGGCTATAGATGGAGTTGATTGGAGATGGATTTGATTCTCTCTTCTAGTGTCCAACCACTCTGTAACTTTGGGGAAAAGTCACTATCTCTTGACACTCAGTGTCCTCATCTGTAAGGTGATAAGAATAAGCTGTCCTTGTAGGATTGGAAGAAATAAATGAGATTGCATATATTTTAAGCCCTTAGCCGGTATTCGATAAGTCGCTGTTGATTCATTCATTCATTTATTCATTTGTAACACAGAAAGTAACTGACTTCTGGCTGGTTAGAGAAGGAAATACAGGAAATAGATCTTGAAGAAATAAGTAGGTATCCCTAGGGGCAGAGGGAAAGGGCATTCTGAGCACAGCAAAGGTGAGGAAGTGATAAGGGTATGGGGATGTCAGGGGAGGTGGCAAGGAGATTAGCAAAGACGGACTGTGGACATTTAGGACCGTGTCAGGCAAAGGGAGGAGAATAATAGGTGGTAGCTGATAAAAGGTGCAGTGCAATGTTACAGAGTTGGTTGTTACCCTGTGGTCAATGCTTTTTAAAATGTGATCCCTTTGCTTCTGGCTCCAAACCAACTGGGATTGCTTCTTAGAAATGCAGCTTTCAAGGCCCCAACCTAGACTTCCTAAGTCAGAATCTCTGGGAGTAAGGCGTGGGCAATCCACAGTTTTCATAATCTGTCTGGGGGGAGTTAAAGGCACCGCGCAGTGTGAGATTCTCCTAGGTGGGGTAGAGAGCCAAGGGAAGTGTTTCCACAGGGTAATCATGAGAAAAGATGAGAAGAGGACTCCATGCCCTGGGTTTCATTTGTTTTAGTATTTTGGAGTATATTACATTTATCTGGGTAGGATTTTGATATTGTTGAGCTAAATTTAATACATGTGGGACAGAATCCCAGTTCAAATAATGGTGTTCTCTTTTTATAACCCAAATCAGACTAGACTATGGAATAATTCTGTGGCAAATAAAACAGAGCAAGATGGCTGATAATAAAAATGAATGATTTCTAAAAGCATTTAACACTCAAGGAGATGGATCCAGGAGGATGTATGCTTTTGATAGGGGGATAGGGATGGGAGAAGGGGGAAAAAAAACAGCATAAATTTTCAGAGTTATGGTAAATGTCACAGAGAATTCAACAATTTTCTTTGCGGAATTTAGAAAATGAGTGCGCATAATTCCAACTGTGTGATATCACAGGGAATTTGAAAAGTACCCTGAGGCGATTCAGAGAGCTGCTTTTGCATTCAAGCTGAGTGAAAAAAAATATCCATATTTCAACTAAGCATGCACACACATTACCCCCACCCACCATGGCTGCATGCAAAGCAAACCACAGAAGCATTTAATCACAAAAATATATTGTTAGGTTGAAGGTACAGCAGGTAGGATTGCTTTCTGAATGCCCTCTATCTATCTACCCAGGCCCCCAAAGTCAGGACTTGGATATTGAACCAAAATGATCAATCAGCTGCAATTCAACTTCGGACTTTTTGTTTAAAGCTGAATAGATAAAAAACCAATGTCAGTTCCATGTTGTTTTGACTTGGCTTAAACTTTCATAAGCATGGACTTTTGTTGTATTTATATGCTTATTTGCAGAAGACTGCATTAAAGCACAGCCTGTTATTTCTGGCAACCCTGTGAGTAATGCATTGGAGCCTGAACTCCTTTGAACCAGTTCCTTTCCTTCATTCACTTGCTAAATGCAAATCAGAAAGCAAATAAAAGGAAAGAAAAAAAGACTGGGAACATGTTTAAAAAGACCACAGAGGGTCACTTCTGGTAAACCAGTAGAACAAAAAGTAAACTGTCCATCATCTGGGAAGCAATTTCAGCATAATAGCGTGAAGGAAAGGTGTAATATTTCTGAAGCAGAAAGACGAACAGATGTGTGTTCATGGTCCTAGTGATCTGGGCAAGAGACATGAAGAATGTCAATGGAGGACTCCAAATGGAGCTCTTAGTGGTCGCTGCTAGTCACGTTCATTCATCTACGTATCCATTCGTTCAACTAACATTTATTTAGTCATTCTAGCCTCATGTTTTTTTGCTAGGTGGTGGAGATATGAAGATAAACATGACATAGTGACTTTCGTCAAAGTGCACGTACTCCCATGGTAAAGGCAGACATGGAAATAAATATTTAGAAAACAGTATGTATAAATGTAGACTGTAAGCACACAAACAGTCATAGGAATATAAAAAAGAAAACTGGAGAAACATAGAACTTGAAATTGTACATGTATGTAATAAAAGCAAGAAAAGTGCTTAAGAAGAAAATGTTTTGGTCAATTTTAATGGGATATTGGAAACTCACTTGATATATTACCATTTAAATATTATTCATATGATCATGTTACATTCAGATGAAAGATGAGTTCTGAAGATAAAATAATCTTACAGTAATTTAGCTGGAGTGACACATCTCCTGGTTACCACTCTCAGGATGGAGTGGGGGATGAAGAAAGGAAAGTGGGTAGTCGGGGTCTCTATTTCTCTGAGTCAGGAAGTTTTAGGAAACTCAGATTATTTGCTTAATTGGAATAAGTTCACGGAGACGTTGTCTTTTCTCACAGTCCAAGAGATGAGGAATGTTAAAGTAGAATGAATTCAAATTATCCTTAAACTTTGGAATACGTGATATTCTTTTGATGACTCAGAGAACAGTCCATGAACAGAAGAAACTGGAATTTATTGAGGACCTACTTTATGCTTGGTTCTATGTCCAAAGTTTAATATGACTTATCCCATATATTAGTACTATGTAGGAGGGTTATAGAAATGGTAATATTTTATATAGGTTCTAAACACAGAAATTCCTGGATTCAAATCCCAGCTCCTCAATTTACAAGTTGTGTGATCCTGAACAAGGTATTTATTTATCCTCTCTGGGTCCCAAGACTTTTTCATCTGTAAGATGTATAGGTTAATATAATCTACCCGAATGTTTTTTATGGCCATTAAATTACTTAATATAAGTAAAAAACCTGGAGTAGTATCTGACTCAAAACACCAATAAATGTTAGCTACTTTCATTGCTTTTTTTTTCCCACTACATAATATTTTGTTTTTAGTTAATCCATGGGAAAACATCCATTTATATATATCTTTAAAAACTTAGCAAACTAGAAATAGAATAAATAAAATTTGATAAAGTGTAGTGACAAAGAACATAGAGTAAACACCTCATGTAACACTGAAATGTGAAAAGCTTTCATTTTGAGATCAGGAAGCAGACAACGATGCCTTTTACCACCACTATTCAACAATGCACGGGACGTTCTAGGGAGGACATTAAGGCACAAAGCAAGGTATAAGGACCAGGAAGGAAGAAGTAAGCTATCACTGTTCATAAATAATATTACAGTATACATAAAAATTCAATAGAATTATTGAAATTAAAAATGAGTTTATCAAGGTTACTAAATACAAGATCAATACAGAAAAGTCAATTGAATTTCCATATTCTAGAAACATATAGAAAATAAAAATAAAGTTATAGAGGACAGACTGAATGAGAAGTTCCAGCATATACATAATTGGTGTTTCTGATGAGAGGATATTAAAATGAGGGAAAGAAATTGTTACGAGAGATAATATACAGAGGGTTTTCCAGAATTAAAGAAAGACATAAATCTTTAGATTAAAAAAAGTCATTCAGTGCACTAGTTTATCACAGTAGTAAATTTTATAATAATTCTAAAAAAAAAAAATTGACCAAAAGCTTAGAAATACACTGTAAAATCTTTTAAATCCAATTTATGTATTTATTTATTTTCATTCATCCATACAAGAAATATTTTTAAGGACCCATGATCTGTCAGGTTCCTTGTCTATAGTAGTCGTTTACAGTCCAATGGGTCATCACTAGTATCCAGCAATGAGTAGAGAAAGGAAAAATTGAGTGCATTCTGGATAGAACAAATAGGGCCCATAATGATGAAGAAATGAGAGAGAGTATCCTTAAAGAAGAGAAAAAAGATCAATTTGACTAGAATTCACGTGATATGATTGGAACATGAGGATTAGAAAGCATAATTTTTGCTTTGAAGCCTGATGACAGTGATTGTTTTAGAGTTTTAAAAAATTACCTGTTTATCTCTATTTTTTAAATATGGAAAATAAGAATTAAAATGTATATTTTAAGTAAGGACATACCATACTTTGCCGTGTATAATGCACACCCACATTTTTGGCCCAAACTTTCAGGAAAAAAATCTTGTGTTTTAATTTTTTAATTCACTTTTTTGTTTATATTTAGAAATAAAACCGATTATTGTATTCCAGGTTATTATTTTGCATATGGATATTGTCATTGCTCTAGAGTTAAACTTTTAACATATAAACATAAATAAAAGAATTAAAAATATTTATATAGGTATGGAATTAGTACTACCCATGTATAATGTGCACCCTTTTTTCCCCTCAAAAATTTGGGCAAAAAGTGTGCGTTATACACAGCAAAATACTAGTTGGAGAGAAATTTCATAGGCTCATGAGATTTTTTTTTTTTAATCCTTACTAAAACAGCGCACAAAGGAAGATGGCCATCCTGCATAGCATCATCTGTCCTTGGAGAATCCCAGAAGTTTGAGTTTAGTGTAGCCTTCTGAGAATTAATTAGGGAAAATAAAACATGTCAGTAGGAGAGACCATAGGAAGTCATGAGCAAACTTGTCTGTAGACTGTGGGTCTAGCTTTGGCCTGATCATGAAGGATGGTTCTGTTAGGACCTGAAAGAGAAAGAAGCTGTCTTCTAAGAAGCTGACCAAGAAGTATTCCTAGGAAGTTTATCCTAAGGATTTATACGATGATTTTTCAGGATCCTATGAACTCTCAGCTATAACAATATGAACAACTGTCTTAGTTCAAGCTGCTTTAACAAACTACCATAGATGGTGACTTATAAATAACAGAAATTTCTTTTTCAGAGTTATGGAGGCTGGAAATCTGAGATAAGGTTGTCAGCCCAGTCAGGTTCAAAGACCCTCTTTCAGATTGTGAACTACCAACTTCTAGTTGTACCTTCATGTGGAAGAAAGAGAGTCAGCTAGTTCTCTAGCCTCTTAAAAAAGGGCTCGAATTCATTTATAAGTGCTTTCCCCTCATAACCTAATTAACTCCCAAAGGACTCAACACTGCATGCCTTCACATTGAGGATTAAATTTCAACATGTGAATTTAGAGGGCTACAAACATTCAGTCCGTAGCAACACCATAAGGCAAGCATCCCAGTGGAGACCGAACCATGGTCAGGGAGCTGAGAATCCCAAAGGCAGGAGTTCTTGTGGCTGGGAGGTTCATGTGATTGACTGAGGAAGCCCTGTGGCAGTAAGAGTGATGTTGCAAAAACTGCTGATAGAGAGGAGAGCGTGGTACAGCTCTTTCAAATCATGATTCCATTTTTTGACTGTCATTTTCTCATAACTTTGGACCTTCTTGAAATGATCACTTCTCTGAGGTTATGTGAATGGGGTTGGCCAATTAACAGTTTCTGGATATGATACCCCAGACAGAACAAGAAGGTCTAGTGGAATTTTATCAATATATGGAAATTCCTTAATACTCCCTCAGATTCTCTCTGGTCATCCTCAGTGAGCACATGACTAAGCTGGTCAGTGAGGTGGGCCACAGTTTCCTTCCCTGACCGCTGCAACTGATCCGCCTCCTGGGCAAGGGGGAGCCCACTCAGCTTCTTCCCGAGCTCAATGCCTTGAATGATTTCCTGTTGCTGTCTTGGCTGCTTGGTGGTTTTGCCAGGCTGCCCTCTCAATGCGCTGCAAGTCCTGGCCTTCTGGAAAATCCCTTAGTTTCCATAGCTTTCCCTTTGCTCAGCAAAGTGTTGTTAGTATAGCAGCATGACCTGGCCCCAAAGCCTTTGGGACTGGAGGGGCTGGAGCGGACTCTGGAGATGCTAAGTCTTTGACTTGCAGGGCTTCCATCTTTCTTCTCATCCAGAGCCTGTGAAAAGGTACGAAGGGTGTTTGCACTTGAGGACAGAGAAGCAAGCAAACATCCTCAGGACAAGTTAGCACCTGCCTCAAGGAGAAGACTTTTTCTGTCTAACTTGCTCAGGAAGCACTTCCCCCACTGACTAGAGGAAATTAATGGTTTATTTCTAATTGTAGGTGACAGCCTATAAGTGGGTCAAAAAATAATCTTAGAGGGTCATAGCCTATATAAATACACACACACACACACACACACACACGCATATATATATATATATATATATATGCATATATATATGCACATATATATTTAATTTCTGTATATCTGTGTTTGGGGGGATTTAAAAATATTTTACT
Source organism: Mormoops blainvillei (assembly GCA_004026545.1). Taxonomy (NCBI): domain Eukaryota; kingdom Metazoa; phylum Chordata; class Mammalia; order Chiroptera; family Mormoopidae; genus Mormoops; species Mormoops blainvillei. Next base: position 28,071 of record PVJD01010976.1, read on the forward strand.
TAAAATTAATAGGATATTTGTTATTAGCTAGGTAGTATTTTTGCTTTGGGTCGCCTTTAGACAGAAGAATTCATCTAGTTCCTGTGGGCTCTCAGTCCTCACTGAGTGGGAACACCTTCAGCGCATGTCCTAGTCGGGGCCGGAAGCAGACTTAGTGAGAAGACACTCCCAGGAAAAGTAGGGAGAATAGATGTGCTACAAATTAAAGCAACCAAACAGGAAAAATATTTCAGAAGGCATCAATGAAAACTTTGGAAGATGGCCTTTCCTTGCCCTTGTCACTGTGTTGTGCCACAAAACAGAGGACGGTCTTCTCAGTGTTTGTAAAAGGAGCTTGTTCCCTCAGGGGAAACATGAGGGGGGACTGATTAACAGGGAATCGTTGACCTCTCCAGTGAGGTCTTTAACATTCCTTTTGATTCTACAGTTTGTGATGTTTTATGCATCTTAACCTTATCGAACCAAAATCAAAATGGGGAAATAAACATGAACTAAATGCATTTTGTAAAAAGTTTTATATCCTTGATCTCATTTAACCTATGTAGAATTAATATATATGGATATATTCTCTGTAGATTACATCACCATCCTTATTTTCGAATGTGTAGCTCGTAGCTACAGGATCTAAGTAATGTGCTCAAAGTTACCTGGCTGGTAGGTGATCAGGACAAGAGTCAGTCCAGGACTAGCTGTGCCCTGCAGCTAGAGCAGGCCCTCCTCTCTGCATCACGCTCTCTCTCTCCAGCCTCAGTTAGAGCATCCACTTTACTTTCTTTTGATATTGTTCATTTCTAGGCTTTCCTTTATATGGGGTCTGACTTTTTTCTTTTCCTGCATGTTTTGTTATGACCTTATCATGGGACTATTGGTCCCTAAGTGTCTTATAAAACCACAAACCAACTACCAACACCAAATGACACAGGTCTATCTAGTACCTTCCTTTTGCTAACTTTCATGAGGCTTTGATATCACAAAAGAAGGAGCTCCTTTCAAGCCATTTTACTGCTATAGTTTTGTACAGACCAAAACAAATTTTTTGGAATCTTAGTTTGAAGACTGACTACTTTAAGAACCAAAACCCTTTATCACTCCAACTAAATTATCTTTCTCCGCAAGACATACGCTTTTGTCTAAAAAGTGTAATGTGGTGTGTAACTCAGCTAATACTTCTCTCCAGTCCCACAATGTATTTAAATTCCTCAGCCTTCCATTATTCAGGCCCAGAAGGTCCTCTTGGCTGGTTACCCAAGCTTTCTTTTTTCTTCTGACTTTCAGATATTTGCCCATTTTACTGCTGTTGCTGTGTTTGGGGTTATTTGGATATGCGACCAAAGGGGTGCCCTTAACATGTGGCAGAGGGCAGTTTGGATCTTTGTGGCACTAAGGGTCCTTTGTCCCAGACACAAGACACTCTCGAGTGCATTGCCACCATCCTTAAAGTTCCCCAGTCTGAGGAAGTGCCTGACAGGGTTTAGCCCATTGCCAGGAAGGCGGTATGACCTGCAAATGGATCAGGGGGTGGGTGCACGGAGACTGGACAGTATCTTTGTCTGCCTCAGTTGTCCCGACCAGTTCAGACTCTGCTTCCTTATAGGGTGAGTTCTCACTCTGGACAGAGATCCCCTTCCCAAGCCAGTTGCTTCATAGCCATGCAGCAGGTTATCAAGGAGGGCCTTGAAGTGTCTTTTTAAAGAATACTGGTGTTTTGGAGATCTAATCAGTGGGAACTGAAATGTTTTTCCTTTAAGAAATGGAGCCGCTGTTCTGTAGCCTGCAATGGGATCTCAAAGGCACTCTGCTCGCCAGTGTTCTCATGCTACAGAGGTAGCCGTTGCAGTATTGATTTCCCTGGGTCTCCTGCTGTAACAAACTGCCATCTTAATCTGCAAGAGCTCAAGTTAATGCTTGACATCCTGTTTCCTGGAGAGTTGAGTGTTAGTCTCTTATCTGGAGCTTGGAGCATTGTCTCCCACAGTGCATGAGGTCTTCTTAAAGATTTCATTTCAAAGTTGTCATGTGACTTGTCATAAGTAAATAGACTTAACAGTGTGAATACGAGGCCCTGCTATCTCAGTACCAGCATGACTACCACCTCAGTCTACCAGTTCATTGGTTTACCCGACAACCTGCCTCCTTATCCCTGCCCTCACCAAGGCAATGGCATTGCCATTTTCACAGGACAATGTCAAAGAAAGGACATCTCTGAAAGCATGGAGACTGGGGAAATGATAGGTTGGAGGGCAAGCGCAAGGGAGAATGTGTCTTCCTGCTTTGCAGAGACACAGGTGATACAGCAAGGACGTACAGGAGTTGACTTCCTCCTCAAGTGTCAAGGGTTCTGTTTCTCTACAGCTTCAGTGTGGCTATGGCTGGCTGGCATGATATCCTTTCAACCAGTGTCTGTAGAGTAAAGCACCATAGCAGGGTTTGTGTTTCTTAATTTAATTTCTCAGTGGGGGAGAATCTGATTAACTCAGCTCAGTCTAGTAACAGGTTTCCCTTGGGTCAGGAACTTACCTTAGTCTAATCTGCTGTGGTTAGATTACAAGGTTAAGTTCCCGTGGGTGGAAAGGCCCTTAGTAGGGGAAACTTGAACAGTGAAAAAAACATCTGGGAAGGGGCCCCTAAATTATCCACATTAAGTAGCCATCTCTGACAAAAGTTATTAAAAATAAAGTATAAAATCCAAATCTCATTTAAAAGCAAGCCCAGTAATTTATTAGCTATGGAAATATGTTCGCTATACTGTGTAGAACCTTACTAGAGAAAACAGCTCTTTTACATTTTCAAGGAATGTGATAAGTTCTAGGAAACTTAATAAAGGGATATTATTGAGAATATTGTGCTCTATATCATGCAGTGCCTTTTAATGAGAATCTAGGGACAAAATGTCTTTAATGGCCTCAATTCCAGGAAGAGCTGGTTTTCTTTTTTGTTTTGTTTTGTTTTTTTCCCCCGAGTAACTGTGCTGACTTTATAATATGGACCTTTTGACTTTTATAAATGATTGTGTCTCTATTTCCTTTGGCTGCTAGGAAGCTCAGAACCAAATTTGTAGAACATTTCTAGCAAGTGTACAGTATCTTAAGGTGTGTGTTTCTGTTTAATCATCATCCATGTGGCTTCATTTGATATTCTTCCCATCGTTCTTGTCTTCTACTTGCAATTTTTTCCTTCATTGGCTCGGTCAGTCTCTTCTGTGTCCCCCAAAACTTCTATTCCAAAGAGACTCTATAAGCCTTATTTCATTCCCAGGGAAGGGGACTCTAAAATACTTCAAAATCAAAATGGAATTCTCAGCTTAACTAAATTAGGCTACCACACTGGAGGGTGGGGGGTGATGGAGATTTTAGTGAAAGGGCTAACCAAGTTAAAGACAAAACGAAACAGGAGACATTACTTTTATTTCCTCGTTTTCTCTGTTTTCTGTCTTTCCTCCAAGAACTTGGTATGGTGAATCCAGGACTAAAAGTTCCTTCAGCTCAGAAGGTGCTCTGTCTTGGAAGGCCAAGTAGGGATCTGAAAAGGTCCCAGAGAAAAGGAAGTTCAGATCAGCTGATCATGCTGGTCTCTAGACTCGTCTTTAAAAGGAGTCAGATGGAGATATAAGTCCATGCGGCCACTGCGGAAAACAGTCAGGGTTTAGAGTTTCTTCAAAAAATTAAAAATAGAACTACAATATGGTTTAACAATTCCACTTCTGAATATATATCCAAAGGAAACAAAAATAACTATCCTGAAAAGATGTCTGCACCCTATGTTCATTGCAGCATTATTTATAATAGCCAAGGCATGGGAACAACCTAAGAGCCCACTAATGGGTGAATGGATAATGCCACATATGTATACAATACAATATTATCAACCATAAAAAAAGAAGAAAACTCTGCTATTTGTGATATGGATAGAACTGGAGAGCATTATGCTAAGTGATATGAGGCAGAGAAAGACAAATACTGTATGATCTCACTTATATGTGCAGCCTGAAAAACCAAACTCATAGATACAGAGAGAGATTGGTGGTTGTCAGAGGTGGCGGGGGGATGATGGATGGAGGAAATATGTGAAAGTGGTCAAAAGGTAAAGACTTTCGGTGATAAGATAGATAAGTCCTGGGGATATAATGTGCAGCATGGTGAATATAGTTAACAATGGTGCATTGTAATTTTGAAAATTGCTAAGAGAATAAATCTTAAAAGTTCTCATCACAAGAAAAAGCATTTAGCAGTGTGAGGTGATTGATGTTAACTAGACTGATTGGGCTGGTCCTTTCACAGTATATACGTATAACAAATCACTATGTTATGTGATTTGGACTAATGTAATCTTATATGTCAATTACATCTCAGTTAAATTGGGAAAAAATCAGAAAAAAAAATAAAAGGAGTCAGGGTTACTCAGCACCCACCTTAGCTGTGGTTCTGCTCCTCCAATTGCCCGGGGCAAAGCCCTAACTGGGGGAGGAGAGTGTGCGCATGCCCCGTGTCCCGTTCTTCAGGCTGCCGCGGCTGTGCCAGGGAATTGCAGAGCACGTGAATAACAGCTGCGGTCTTCTCATCTATTCAGTCATGTGAGATTATATTTACTTTTGGAAACTGTCTCATATCCTTTGTGAGCAAAATAGGATATGTATGTATGAATGCAAGAATTTAGAAATATAGTGAAAATGCAGGGAAAAGCGCTGTCTCCAGTGGTGTCAGTGTTCTCCCCCTCAGTGATCTCTCGCAATGCCTGAGGTCCCACCATCGAAACCACTTCTTTGAGATGAGCCCATTTCTGCAAATCAGGATCAAAATGAACACATTTTCTTCCATCAACACATTGGTAATTTAGGGTTGCATCTTCAAGGGCTTTATAAACCAAAAGCTGTTAACAAACTTAAAGAATGGCATTATTTAGAGTGATTAGTGCCATAACTTGAATTAATTTGGATTAAATTATTGTTATCTTAGAAATCAGAAGGAGAGACCCTGGCACAGTGAGGCAGAGGATAGAGAAATCTTAAAAGCAAGGAAAACGAAGGCCAAGCGAGAGCCTGAACTTGGCGGAGACACGCTGCCGCCGCTCACCTTGCGTAGGCAGGCGGCAGCCTCGGCTGGTACGCCATCAGGAGGCAGGCGGCCTCTCCCACAGAAGACGAAATAAGTAGTGAAGAGATGGCCTGCCTGGTTCAACCCTTGCTCTGCCACCTACTAGGTGTATGATCTTGGACAAAGTGACAACTTTTCTGTGCTATTTTTCCTATTAGTGAAATGGAGACAGCAGTGGCATGAACCTCATAGGGGAGCTATAAGGACCGAATGAATTGATGTTGGAAAAGTGTTTAGAGCAGTGCCCAGCTTGTAGTAATAACCATGTCAGGTAAAGAAAATATGAAGAGAAAAAAAGGTGGTTCAAGCAGGGACTGGGTGTCGTGGAGTGTCATGAATTGCCTGTGATCTTAAATTTATATGCTTTTATTTTCCCATTTTAAGAGATGTTTATAAGACAGGGGTATAAGATAAATATGAGAAGTGGGGAGTTTCGTGAGGCAAATAGTTCGGAAATCTAGTGGAAGAGAGAGAAAAGATGAGATTTTGAAAATATTTTGAAGAAAAAGGAGGAGGATTTGATGACGGGCATTTTTGGTTTTCGTGTGCTTATTCGTTTGTTTTAGAACAGGTATGATAGTCCTTGAATTCAAGAATGGCAGTTATATTCCTGATGTGTCTGGGAAAGTGTCCTGGGCCTGTTGTGAGAACAGGTGTTGAAGATGGTGACAGACACGTCTAATGAGTGAACAATGGCTGGACATTGCATAGCAGCCTGCCCAACGGAAGCATGATGAAAGTCACAGGTGTTTTTAAAATTTTCTAGTTAGTCCCATCCAAAAAGAGCAAAGATAAAGAAATGAAATCAACTTTACTAATATATTTTATTCAAACCAATATATCCAAAATATTATTTGACTATGTAATCAATACGAAAAATTAACAAGATATTTTACTTTAAAAAAATTACTGTTGCCATCTGATGTGTATTTCACTTACAACACAACCGAATACAGATCGAACACGTTTCAAGGCCCATGGGAACTAGTGGCCGCGGCACTGAACAGGACAGTTTCTGTACCGTCAGTGAGAAGAACCCCGCCATTAGCCCCTGTCTCGGGGAGCAGCGTACCTTTGCCCACCAGGCTGGTGTTCAGTTGTTTCACTGTGGTCACCCACGGCTTGAACTACACGTATTAAGTTCCTACGCTGTTTAGAGACCTGAATTACTGGAAATTCAAAGATGCCTATGAAGAGTATGTCAGGGACATTTTGACTGGATTAAACTAGTTCTTTCCTGTTTCAATTTCATTCAACTAAATTAAGCTAGTTGGAATCGGACTAGTTGAAAACTGGAGCAAACTGTTTTAAGCTAACAAGCTAGTATGCACCTCTCTTAACAAGAGAAAAGATTTCTGGCTAGTTCCTTTGGGTTACAGTTTAATTATGCTGTTGAAAAGTGGTCTTGATTTCAAATGGTTTTTATGTGTTTTGATTATTTAGTTATACCTGGGCTGTGTGTATTCTAGCCACTTCAAAATAGCTCATAATGGATCCAATAATTTCTTGCCAATTCAAAGTTGAGCAGTTTGTTCTTATAACATTACACATTTTAAGACACTTATGAACACATAGATGTTGTTAGACCGAGGGCACCACAAGAAAAAAAAGACGAAAAAATAGACTATAAGAATTTGGCCGTAAGGCCACAGTTACCCTGACAGTGAGACTGGCTTTAGTCTGAACTGGCAGATTATTATACTTGGATTCTCTGAAGCTCCTAAACAAGGGAATGCTTGTTCCCAGAAAGAGGTACAACAGAAAACACTGAGTATCCTTAATTTTGAGTTGATGTCAGATTTGGCAATAAAATGTTAAGAAATTCCTAACACTTACAACATTACATAGCGAATGAATGGTGAGAGAGTTGGGATTGCACCTCAGTTCACCCTGGGTCAGTGTGAGGCTCCTGACAACTAGAGAAAGAAGCAGCAAAAGAAAGGCAGAGAGAGAGACAAGTTGCTGAATACACTTTATCCACCTAGCAGGACTGCTGAGCTGGGATCTAGGTGAAGCAGGCCTGCCGGGACATCCCCAAAATGCCCCGGGCCATGATGGAAAGAGGTGATAATAAACTGATACTAGGACATGCTGCAGGGCGATAAGCTAGTTTTACCTTACTCTGGATTTTTTACTTCAACCGAGGCTGCCCAATGCAATCAGACTGACTTTTTTAGGTCTCTCTTCCCAAAAATATTCAATGGCTCCCCCTTGGCTACCAAGGTAAACTTTAAACATTTTATTTTTAATCATCTGCCTCACCTTTCTTAGCCAGGCTAATTTTTTTTTTTTTTTTTTTTTTTGCCACTTTCTGGTACTTCTAGCCTCCACAATCAGAATCATCTTGTTTTCAGTCTCATGTTAACTTACCCTTTATGTTGGCCTTCCTGTCTTCGCTCACTCTTTTCTATGCTCTTCAAAACCCTACCCATTCAGTAAGGCCAATATAAGGTCTTGCTTCCTCCTGTCTGATGTCTCCAGCCTCAGAGAGCTCATTTTCCTTTTAAGCTTCTAGGCCCGAGAATTTCAGCAGTGTTGACCTCACAACTCCAAGTAGTTCCCAGGATATTTAATAGTAAGAGCTGTGTTTTTGTAATCATCCCCACTAGCATTATAGAGTTACGAACGCATGAATCCATAGTGCATTCACTCAGAATGGGTTTTGATGCTTACCACGTGCTCGCTACTTGCAATGCAGCAGAGAATAGGGGCCCTGGCTCCAGGGAGTTTGTAGCCAAAGGGAGGAAAATGAAGATGTAAATGAATAAGTAAATCAGTTTACTTCTGACTTGGTAAATTCCATAATGAAAATGAATTTGGCCAATGAGATAAAAAGAGAAAATGGAGTTATGTGAAATTTTAGTTAGGAATGAGGAGAGGGAGAGAGAGAGAGAGAGGGAGAAATAGATTTCAGAGGTTGGCAAGTCCAAAATCTGCAGAGACCCAGGAAAATGTTGTAGTTTGAACTGAATTCAAGGTCTGCCTGCTGTGGAATTTCTTATTCCTCCAGAGAAGTCAGTCTTTTGTTTTTTAAATTCAGGACTTCCACTGATTAGATGGAGCCTACCCACATTAGAGTTATCTGCTCAAAGTCTACTGGTTTAAATATTAATCTCATCTGAAAAATACCTCCTAAAAGCATTTAGAATATTATTTGACTGAATATCTGGATACCATTCACCAACCAAATTGACACATAAAGTTAAGTGTCACAAGACCTGATGAGCTGGAGATTGAAAGGTGGGTTTGAATTAGTTAAGAGAGGAAAAGTGAGAAGGGTGACCCTAAAAGAAGGAATAGGTGAAGAGGTGTGAAACACAGCTTGTGTGTAGACACAAACTATAAATTGAAAAAGGAAGACAGAAGTCCTGAAGAGATCTGTGGGAGCCAGGTCATGGAGGGTCCTATGTGGTATGTTCAGAAGCTTTGGCTCTTTGGCTTCATTCTGCAGATAGTGGGGAGTCAATGAAGGCTCCCTAGTTAGATAGGCATGCTATACCGATTGCTTTGGCTGCAGTGTGGAGAATGGACTTATGGAGGTAAAATTGGGGGCAGAGAACCCAGTTATAGAAACATTATAGTAGTCCCCAAGAGCCATGATTGAAGTGGGAACCTTGGGAATGGTCATAGTGTGATAGCGGGTAGGTGTTACAGTCAAGATATATTTGCAAGGTAATGATCATATGCGTAGAGAAGGAAAAGAGAATCTAAACTGACTTCCAGAGGGCAAACTTAGATGCTAAGATGATTTAAGTTGTCTTAGTTGAGGTCAGAGTAGAAGGAGGACCAAGTTTGTGAAGGATAGAGCCTTGATGCACATAATGAGTTCAGATTTAAATATACTAAGTTTGAAGAGCCGGTGGGGCTTAAGAAAGGTGATGTGCAAAAGACTCTGAGTCTTAAGTTCAAAGGAGGTATGGGAAGTTAAGACAAAACTGTGGTACTCATCGGTAGACAGATAAGAGTATTCTTCAAGAACTTCAGTAAAACTGACCAAATAGAGTCTGAAAAGAAAAAGATCAGTACATCAAAGACAGAGGGGGAGGAATTCAGAAAAACAGACTGGAAGGATAGTCAGAGAGGTCGAGGGAACCAGGAGCACAAAGTATCAAAGAAGCCAAGGCAAAAGGAGGAACTAAAAAGAATGAGGGGTCCACAGTGCCCATGCAGCAGAGACTTTGAGAAAGATGAGCACTTGCAGAAGCCTACGGTATTTAGCAACAAGGAGGCCATCAGCAGCCTTAGCAAGCACAGCTACGGTGCAGGGGTGAAAGAAAACCCCCATTGCTGAGCACTGAAGAGTGAGTGGGAAGGGAGGGCATGGCGACTATGACAATCCAACAAAAGCCCTGGCTGAGAAGGGAAGGAGAGAGGAAGACTCAGATGAAAGAGGAGATTATATTTTTGGTGTGGGGGATACCTGTGCACGTTTATAGGCTGCAGGAAAAGAGCCAGATTGATGAACAAGTAAATGCTGTGGATGGAGAGAGGCTCACTGATGGAACACAGCACGTTGCAGAGGAAATGGGAATAAATCAGTTTAAGGGCCTGGCCCTGAACAGCCATCTCATTATCTGTGGCTACAGGAGAGAGAGCTTGATTACAAATACAAGCGCATGTGTAGATGGGCAAGCCAAAAACTAAAAAAGAAAAACAAAACAAAAAAAAACCCTGCATGTGGATAGCCTCCGTTCTTCAAAGTAATAAGAGTTGACATCATCACCTATCATTAGAAAGCAGGTGGTTGGAGACAACTGCTGCAGGTTTGAGAGGGCAAGTAAAGGGAATAAAAGAAATTGTAAAGAGGATCAACTCAAGTGAGAGGCCGTGAAATTTACAGGGCATCCGGAGTTCACTACTGTGTGATTTGGGAAGCTGATTAGGTCAAAAGGGAGGGTCCGGTAGAGTTGACAATGTTTGTAAAGAAGAACTTTCAATGAACAATCACTTTAAATCTTCAGGCCTCTTTTCTTATATTTTAGGGTATAGTATTATAGGTTAATCTTTAAAAACAGCTCAATGTTGTATCTCCTAAAAAAGTGCACTCTCTGAGCCTGCTAATTTTGTATCATCCTTAACTATTTCAGTTTCAAGTGAAAAGAAAGAATGAAGTTTTCTAATGGTAGAAATTTGCCCCTTCCAAATCAGTAGGTCCCCAAATATTAGATAAATAATCACAGTATCTTAGTGAATTTGAAGAGGGCATTTCCTTCCAGCAAAGCCCAGAAATCCAAATACAGAATTTTAAAGATAAGCATGTGCATGTAGGGGCATAGATTTGACACAGTACAGACCTTTCATTGGAAAACTAAATACTATTCATGCTGGGTAGTTTTCGTAATTGTTTTCTTTCAGTATTATTGAAAGAGAAGCAAATCTACTTTCTCTGTATTCACAGGAATGGAAATTAGTATTGGAAATAAGCAATTAAAATCCCCAAGAAAACTCCATTAAAGATGAAATACAATATGTTAAAAAATACCATATGGAGAGGACAAAATCTGATAGTAAGCCAAGAAGAAAATGGCCATAAAGGTCCAGGATTCAAGGACAAGCTTTTTCTGCTCCTTTGCTCTCTGCAAGGCACAGGATTTCCACACATATGGTGTTAGAACTGTCCGCTGTTCTACAGCCCCTGGTGCAGGACCATATGTGCTGCAATCCACAGGCACAACAGGATGAGATGGGAATTATCTGCCAGTTTTTTTCTTGGAGTTCCCTTGTGTAAAACAGGTTTGTACCTTGCCCCTATTGTTATAACTCATTGAATTAATTAAAGAAGCTTTTAAATATTTGAAATCTCCCTACGACCCCAGCCGCATACGTGAATGATAGTGTTCAAGCCTGTGCCCACAATCACCACTGTAATCCGTTTGGGCCTGAAACCCAATCTCATGGAAAATTCAATCAGCTAGTTGATTAGACACTAAATTATACTTTTCTCTGGCTGGCTTTGCTCTTGCTTCCAATTCATAAATGCTGTAATTACTGACTCCTTGTCGCACTGCCCTTCTCCCATTTTGATTAGCTTTGGAAAATCAAGAGTAGCATCTCGATATGCCAAATTTTCAGTTCTGGATTTTTCTTCTTCTTTGTTATTTATTTTTTAAAAATACGGAAAGGGGACGTAGGAGGTTAGAGGTAGCTCCCACATTATTGCTCTAACTTGGCCAGCTTTATGAGGAGTTGATGTGTAGGGCAAGATTTTTCAACTCTTCTACTCTTGACATTTGGGCCAGATAATCCTTTGTCATGGAAAGTTGCCCTGTGTGCTGTAGGATGTTTACCAGGATTTCTTGCCTTTATTGCCTAGTTGCCAGTGACCACTGCCCTGTAGCTGTGATAATCAAAAATGTCCCAGATATTTCCAGATATCCCTTGGGTGGCAAGATTATTCCTGATTTAGAACCACTGGTCTATGAATGAGGTATCTTTGGAGCATCATAATATGCACACACAGCAACAGACTCTGGCACTGGGGAGCACAAAGCATTAATTCTTATCACAGTGTTTTACAAGTGACTATAAAAGACTACCAAATCCTGAGGAAATGTTGGAGTGTGTTTGTGTGTGCGTTTGTGTGTGCACTCATGTGTACTCTGTGTGTATGTGTGAGGACGTTGCAGAATTCCGGAAGTCAGAGACTAAAGGAACTAAAGAAAAAGTGCCACTAAGTTGGGGGGGGGGGGGAAAAAAAAAAACAGAAAGGAGTGACTAAGAACATTGAAAATAAAATTCTCTGTCCAGATTTATCTCAATTCTGTCTCAAATGAACTAGATAGTAAATATTAATCACTGCTTATAGCTCATCTCTCATTCCCAATACATAGTCCATTATCAAATCCTCTTGACTTTATCTCTCAGATGTCTCTTTACCTCACCCACTGGTTTCCATTTCCATTACAACTATCCTTGTCCAAATTGTCTCCATCCCTTGTCTGGACTACTCCAATATTGCCCACCTGTCCTCTGAGTTCCAGTCTGGCCCTACTCCAACTGCTTCCCTACACTGCAGTCAGCATATTTTCAAAAACTCAAATCCAATCAGTGTTCCCACTGAATTACACCCCTCAATGCATCCTATGTCTGGTAAGATAAAAACAAAATCCCTTAAAGTGACCAACAATTCTTGGTATGGTCTCTTGCCTACATTCCTCTACAGCCTGATGTCCTAGCATAGTTTCATTTTACTCATTAAGCTCCCTCTTTTCCTGGATATTTGCACAGTCTATGCCCTCTGTCATGAATGCACTTCCCTCCCGTTTTCTTACTCATTCCTCAAATTTTATTTGTACATGAGTACAAATTTCACTGATATCCATTTCCTTTCATTGAGAATGTTTGCTCCAGGAGAGCAGGGAGGGCTCTGGTCTCTTCTGGACCACCTGTATCTTCAAAGATCAGCAGCACAATGCAAGCATATAGTAGGTGTCCAATAATTATTCATTTCACCATTGAATGAAGTAATAGATGAATAAATTATCTTGCAGAGAAACCTATGAAGAACTTCGATGGGGCTGCATCTTCTTGCTGTGCCATCCTATTCCATTAAATAAACAAATGTCACTCAGTGTGATGGCATCATGACCAGTTCATGTGGCAACTAGGTTATGAGCAGTGGGGAAGCACTCTTTTCTAAACATCTTCAACTTTTCCCCATAGGATTCATTAAGTGCCAAGAGATGACTAAATTCATTTAAAAAATTTTAAAAAGGCACAAATGAATGCATGAATGAATAAGTGAATGAATGCAAATTCTACATGATAAACTCCAAAAAGGGAGGGACCAGGTCTCAATTTTCATTTGTATCTCAGCACTAGAGAGTCCTAAGTTCTTTCGCCAGTAATTTATAAAGCTTCTCTATCTTCTCACATTCTCCCTTATTGTGCATATCTCTAGTTACTCTTGAACAAAAACTGGCTTCAACATAAGGGGAACCCAGCTGAGATGTGACTAAGCTGATAAATTAGGGGACACTTATTGAAAGCTATTTCCCAGAAGCAGAATTTTAAAGTACTTGATAGACCTTAACTTGATGAGGACAATGCAAATTTCATCTCTGTTAGTCAAGTCTACAGGCTCAGATCCCCAGTTAAGAGTAGAAAGGTAAATCCCAGAATGACCTGAAGATGAAGTGGCCCATGGCAAAAAGATTTGCAAATACAGTGAAATTCAGGCTTCTTTCTCAGGGAATTCAGCTTCATAATACAAATGATGATAATGATGAGGATAATGATGATGACACTTGACATTTTAGTACACACTTAACTAAGTTCTAAACTTGGCCGCTGGCCACTTTTATATACATTATCTTTGTCTTCATGACTAGAAGGTATCATTGTTAAGGGTCAAGAAATGAGGCTCAAAGAGATTAATTTCTAGTCTAGATACATATCCTATTTTTGTCTCTCTACACTGTGGCATGAGGAGAAAGAGAGGGTGATCATAAAGGCAGAGTTGCCAGTTTATGGAGTGTGTCTTTAAGATTGCACCAAAAACTATAATTCACTTTGATTAGGTACAACCATGACCAGTGTGTGTGGGTGACTTGGGTGTGTGTGTGTGTGTGTGTGTGTGTGTGTGTATCTAAGTTAATGCTAATATTGCTCAAACATGAAATCATGTCACTTTTATACATCAGTTTTATTTGCATTATCTCATTTGATCCTTAAACAATCCATTATCTAGAAATGTATCCTCATTTTACAGATGAAAATGCAAATACTTAATCCAAAGCCTGTAGCTAACTAACATTTTTGCCATACTTTCAACAAAAGTCTTGCAATTGTAAATTCAATACTCTATGATAGTGTTTGAGAAGTTGTTTTTATTTTTTTATTTTATTTATTTATTATTATTATTATTTTTTTACCAAGATGAGGAGACAAAAGCAAGTTTTATCCAGGCCACAAGAGAGCTCTATTATGGAGGAAGCCTGTGGGATTTTTAAGGTTGTGGGGTGGGCTATGTTGAGTAAAGAGAATGTTGGCTGGGAGGCAGGCATTTATGAAGAGCTAAAGACAAGCTAGAACTGAGATACGAAAAGTAGCTTGTTCTTGCTAATAGTTTCCTGAAAAAGCTTCAGGCTGAGGGAAGCTAGTTCCAAATTATTTCCACACATATTTGCGATTTGGAGACTTGGACTATAAGGTTGAGAACTGAAATGGGAAAGTCAAACGAGTGCGCCTAGATGTGAATATGGAAAAGGGGTAAGTGCGAGATGACGTGCTCTTAAACTTTTCTTACCCAGTATATCAACTCGACAGAGTTTTTAAGCTATAATACTAATATATAATAATAATAATAGCTAACAGGTAAGTTTTTAAATGTTTCAGGTACAATTCTAAACATAACACAAATATTAACTCATTGAATCCTGGCAATGATTGCATTATGTTTGCTCTGGTAAAGGTTACAGAGCACTATTACTTGGGTGCAAGCCCCGATTCTGCCTCTTACTAAATATATGACCTTGGACAAGCTCCTTGATTTCCACATCTGTAAAATGGGAATAATAATAGAAATTACCTTAGAGGGTTATTTTGATCAATAAAATGTAAATATATGCAAAATAACTTAGAACAGCGCTTGGTCCATGGAAAGGGCTCTATAAGTATTTGCTCTTACTACACTCATTTCCCTCATTTACATATGAGGCAATAGGAGCATAGAAAGGTAATTGGCTCATGGTCACACTGGTAGAAAGTCGCAGTTGGGACCTCCAGGAATCACACTTTTAGCGAGAGTCCTCCCGGACAATGTCCCATGCTACCTCAGTACCCAGTGATGTGGTTAGTCCTCTAGAGCTGATCAGTGAAGTCTAAGATCCCGGTTTTTCTTTTAGAGAGTGTGATAAGCAAAATAATGACCCCCTTCCCAAAGATTTTTACCTCCTAGACAAGTGTCCTGAATTGTGGAAGAGGGAGGCAAAAGAGTCAGTGTCAAAAACAAGACGTAATCAAGGCTTAACTATGGCCAGCTTTGAAGATGGAGGACCGGGCCATGAGCCAGAGAATGTGGATGGCTTCTAGAAGCTGGAAAAACAAGAAAACAGATTCTCCCCTAGGGCCTTCAGAAAGAAATACAGCCCTGCCAACACCCTGATTGTAGTCCAGTGAGACCCATTTTTGACTTCTGACCTAGAATTGTTAAGGTTAAAAAAAAATTGTGTTGTCTTAAGCTATTACCTTATAGTAATTTGTCACAGTAGCAATAGAAAGTCAATATAGAAACCTTCAATGTGGTTAGGAAGGACATGGTGTGGGGACTATACTGTATGCTGAAGACTAACCACCACCTCCTCATGATATGGAGGACAGAAATATGACTGAGTGAACAAATCAAAGATTTCTATTTTAGTATTTTGGGGGGATTTAGTTGATTTTTTGGTTTGTTTTTTTGTTTTTTTTTGTTTTTGTTTTTTTTGTCCTGTCAGGCAATTAATTGTTTCTGAATAAAACTGATGGTCAAACCTGTTATAAAAATAAACATTGTAGTCGATGTAGCACTCCCTCTTCCACTAGTGCACATCTTCCCTGTGGCTCCAGGTCATCAAAGTAGGTAGTGTTTGATATGCTGTGGGAGAGTGAGAGATGACAGGATTTGGGGGTTAACAGACCTGGATTTAAGTCCTGTCTCCACCCTATGACAGCTGCTGTCCAGTACGGAAGGAATCTCTCTGAGCTGTGAATTCTTTATCAGTAAGATAATAGTGCCACTCCTTTGAGAGGAGTAAAGGGGTTGGCACCTCGGAGGGTTCCCATTTACCAAGTGATCCTATAAGTGAGAGTTATTTTTTGCTATCTACATTTCACAGATGGAGAGACTGAATCAAAGAGGGGAAATTGAGAGAATTAGTCTAGTTGATGACAGAGTCAAGACTTGATCTATGTTCCTATTAAATAGCCTCTTCCAAGAAATCTAGTTGTTTTCCTTAAATAGCTTAAAACGGCATTGCTATAATCAGTAACTTACTAAACCAACCTAATTGCAGTAATCAACTTATTTATACCCTGCCTGCTTCCAATAAGAATTAGAAATGACTTGATCAAATTTAATGCCTGCAGAAGGTACTTAAGTCGGCCTGTTTCACAGAGCTGCTGACAGGCTCACCGTCCGGAAAGGGGCGGAGCCGTCCTGTTTTCTGATGGGATACGCCTGACCCAACAGGTGTTGCTAATTAAGAGCGGCCTATTCATGGGTCGAAGGGCGAATTCATGGGTCCTCTGACTTCGCCATCTAGCATTTGTGCTGTTTGCTGATGAAACGTATTTTGGAAAATATACTACCAGAAATCCTATAAGGAAAGCTACCTATTCTCGCAATCTAAAATAAACTCATAACAGGGCCGTGAGCAGGACCACAGACAGAAGAATGACAATGACTGATAAACAGTGAAAATGCATACCCATCTCAGGAAATATACTTTGAAAAATACCTTACCGATCACTTTTAACATTCTGTTACATTTAATAACACCCAAGGATTCACAAGTCTTGGGAAACTAAATGTTTACGTCAGTACATTTCCAAGTGACTCCTCAGAGTAGGTTTACATGGAGGAGGACCTGCTGTTGGCTAAATGAAGGAATTAGAGGTTGAGGAGCAAGTTCAATTCTAATGTTATAATAATGTACCTGTTTAGTTTGGATTGTAGCCTGATATGGCCTGAAACCTACCTATAAACACATTTATTTGTTTAGTTTTATAATAATTATTTTGAGTAATTGCCACTGTGTAAGATACAAATCATTGCCTAGCCTTATAGGTCTGTTACGACATAATGTCATCTCCACACATAATTGTAATGAAGGTGAAGCATCATCAGTATAGCAAGAATGGCAGAGAAAAGTGTCTGCGCGTTCAAGGATATAGTACCCTGAGCTAGAGAAATGAGGAAAGGTATTTTGGAGGAGTTGTTTTGAAGCTAAGCTTTGAGAAATATATTTATATAACACATTTAAGGTGATAGAGGGAGAACCAGGTGTGAGTGTGTGCTGTGTGTGGGTATGAATGAATAAGTAGGGTGGGGAGTTCTGAAGTGGGAAGAGCATGGAAGAAATATTAATTTGTTTATTCAACCAAGCATGTTTATGAAGTAGCTCCTGTGTATTATGCTCATTTTGGGGTAGGGAGATGAGTAAGACAGACTGCATCTCCGCCTGCACAGCAGGTGGTCAGCATGGCCCACGGATACAGTCCGATAAAAGAAAAAAGGCCGTGGAAGACGGCGGCACCAGAAAAAGACATAAACAGACTCTTGGAATAAAAGAATCTTCTTTTGAATTTACTTCACTATCTAAAGAGGCCTTATTTATCCTTGATGGTTTCAAGTAAATGCCTCGCTTCCAGGTAGATTCCACTACTTCAGCCGAGGTTTGGAGGTTTGTAGTTTGTCCTACATCCTCAGAGAGAAACAGACGTTTTTTATCCCCCTATTTTTTCAATAGAAGAGAAAAAAGACATTAAAAAGTCCTCAATAACTGCTAGTATAAATGCCTTATAAATAACAAGAATATTCATATTGAGCTTACTGTGTTTTGCATGTATTAACTTATTTAATACTTGCAAGATACACAGTTACTATGCCCATTTTGCAGATACAGAAATTAAGGCATTGAAGGGTTAGGTGATTCAGCCGAGGCCAGCGGTTTTATATCTAGTTAGCAGGAGAGCCAAGAGATGGACACAGGTGGACTAGTTCCAGAGTCAACATTCTCAACTAGCCTAAACTGTCCCTAGTACCAAGTCACTCATTTTTATAAATTTTCTGGATGAACGAAAAATTAAGATGATATTAGAAGCTCCTTGTGTTTCTCTCTGCCTAACATTTCTCCTGAAATCTTCTTAAGCGGTGACATTTATTTTTGGTTGCATTCCATGGGCCTGCGCAGATGTGTGTGAGAATGTGGCACCCACATCTGGAGAGAGGAGATGTGGTCCTTACAGTGTCCCACGGCTTCTGAATTCACCAAACGGTGTTTGGCCCTTGAGGGCTTTATGATTCCTTTAGTGAGTGTTCAGCAAGTCAGACCTCCAGCACCAAGTAAGGCCCACGCGCTCTGAAAGTGTGCGCTCAGCCTCTCCACTCAGCCTTTCCGCGGCAGGCAGATAGAAATCCCCTGCTGGGTTTAACATTCTTGCTTTGTTCTCTAATCAGCAAAAATT
Organism: Mormoops blainvillei; assembly: GCA_004026545.1. Classification (NCBI taxonomy): domain Eukaryota; kingdom Metazoa; phylum Chordata; class Mammalia; order Chiroptera; family Mormoopidae; genus Mormoops; species Mormoops blainvillei. Next base: position 46,328 of record PVJD01010976.1, read on the forward strand.
CTTTTTCCCCCAAGTCAGTGTTTGTTCATGCATTTCCAGAGGCCTGGGAGGAAGGATATTATGCAGAGAACACGCCCAAGCATATAACTGGATAAATTAAAAGATCCAGATGGACACCCAATGTACTCACATAAATACATAAAAGGCCAAACTAGAGCACTAAGTGGTGGCACTTACTGTAAAGTGGCATGAATACTGCCATTTTCTTTTATTTCTAAACCAATTTAGATTTCAGGGCTCATTTGCAGCACTGGTTCTATTGCCATTTGTAACCCAGGGGACTTTCACATTCTGTTCTTCACATATATTTGTCGTTTTCCTGTTCTTTTTAAAGGCATAAAACTTTTTAACGAACTTCTTTTCAAGCCTTTCCTGCCCTGAGCCACTCCTTGCGCCTCTCATTGCAAACCAGCAGAAAGGAAAAGCTTTGAACTGATTCTAACCTGTCTTGAAATATGACCTGGGGGTGCATGTTCATGAACACCTGGAGGCGTCTGGACGTTGGCCTGACTCATGGAGGCTGCCTCATAGGTCAAGACAAACACCAAAAGTAATGGGGGAAACAAAGAAAAGGAACTCAAGTGTTCATTGGCCACAAGCAGGGAGCCAGATCCCTTTACACGGGGTGATGATAATCTGGGGTGAGCCTTTGATGTGTATCCTTTCCACAAAATTAGGGCATTTGAGACATGTCACAGATAATTATTTCAGTGGTGAACAAAACATTGTAACTAAGTGCCAGTTCGCATGAGCTGAAACAAAAAATTCTGAAATTCATCCAGAACTTCTGCACAGACGCCTGTGTGGAACAAGTTACTCGAAGACATGATCCAGAAGGAATGGTGATTTTACATATATTTCTATGTAAATGTTTCCTTTTTATACTTTTAAATATTTTTAAATTAAAACGGCAAATACATGCTTTTACAGGAAATTACTAAATTACGGGCTAAATTATTCCACATTATGTTTTAAGATTGGAGGATAAGGAAGGGAAAACAGGAACATCATTATTTCTATCATTTAATAGAAAAATGAGAAGCCCCAGCACCCCCTGATGAATTGGACTGTGAGGCTGTCTTTGGACTCTTATTCATAAACAGCTGACATAATTCAGTTAGAAGCTAACACAAAAGGAAATTCCAATCATGCTGTTTGTATTCACAGGTGCCTTGATACCTCATAAAATATCTTGCACATAGTAGGTACTTAATAAATGCTTCGTAAATGCTTATTGAATTAAAATCAAATGACAAAACGATTACTGACAAAAACGTATGCATTTCCAAGCATACTAGGAGCCATTTGGATGTGCAAACAGGTCACAAATGGGTGCAGATGTCAGTTCTGATGTAGCAGAGAGGAGGTGCCTGGACTTGAGCCAGGACGCCTGGCGTGGAGTCTCTGCCCTTATATGCACTGGCTATGCTGCAGGAGATGAGACGTTTAGCTGTGCAGTGTCCTCCACTGTAAACAAAGCCACTTCCTTTCAGGCAACAACTGCTTAAAGAGTTGTTGAGGTTTAAAAAAAAACCCATGTATCATAATTCCTTATAAAATTTTTGGTCCTAAAGAAACATAATGGATGTGTTATTTGGTTCAACAAGTTTCTTTTTCCTTTTAAATTTTCCATGGAACCTTATTGTTTTAGGAAATGCTTAAAAGGACACAGACTGGGGGTGAGGGTGGGGTGAGGAGGAAGCTGCTCTGGGAGTCTGTCGTCTGTCTCCCATCCTCCTGTGTACAGGAGGTTTGTTTTATGTATTTTTCATATATTGGGCTTCCACATAAAATTTCAACTGAAGAAACAGTTTAGCTGGTTAAAAAAAATAATTGAGGACCACTAAATTATTCCATTCATTTGGGTTTGGAACTATAAAAATAGGAAACAACCAAAATATCCATGAACAGGAGAACAGATAAATAATTTGCAGTGTATTTTCCCAAGTAAATACTACTCGGCATTGAAAAGGAGTCAGTGACATATACACACAACACATGGGTGGATCTCAAAAACATTGTGTTGCAACAAAAGGGGTCAGAAACAAAAGAGTGGATATTTTATTACTTCATTCATATAATGCTAATTGTACATGTAGTCATCTTTGTGCAAGGTGCTATTGACTGAAAAGGAACACAAGGAAACTTTCTAGAATGATTGATAGGTTATTTATCTTGATCTGGCAACTGGTTTTCCGGATATACACATATGTAAAAAAAAAAAAAAAGTCTTTGAATTATACATTTAAGACTTGCGCAATTCACTCAGTATAAAAAATTTTTGATTTAAAAAAAAAATAGGCACAACCAATTGTTCTGGTCATTGTTGTACAGAAGGGACAGGGAATCAGCTAAGTTTCAGAAAGATATACAGGGAGCAGTTCCCATCTCTCTCAAACATGTACCCATCTCTCTACAATAGAGTTTAACCCCATATTCTCAACCCCTACACTCACACACATAGGCACACTGTGTGCACATCCATAATACATGTCTCCCTTAAACTTATTTGCTTTCTTATCCCCTTCATCTTCTTTCTTTTCCTTTCCAAAATCTACCAGGTTGCTAAATATTAAAAATTTTTTTATTGACTAACAAAAGCATTCTTATCTTTTAAGTAGCTTTATATTCCTAACTCATCCCATAGGAATCTCTGATAGGTAAAAAGATGCATTAGCAAACAAGCAAACAAAAATATTGCTAGATTCAGAAATCTATATCAAAGGTCTCAACCATGCTTAGATATTAGATAATGTTAACATTTATAGAGCAGTTACATTGGATCAGGTACTATTCTAAGCAATTTGTATGAATTACGTATGAAATTTTTTTCAACAAACCTGTGAGGTAAATACAGATAAAAAGAACTGAGGCACAGAGATTGGGTAACTCACCTAAAGCACCGTAACACGTAAGTGGGGCAGCTGGACGGGGACCGAGGCAACCTGGCTCCCAACTCTCAGTAGCCATGTGGGTCAAGACAAGCCCCGTAATTGAGCAGCCAAAGCGTATTCGCTTTTTGCTCTAAGCTCCCTTTAGTTACCCTTACTTCAGTGTCCTTCCTGGTGGTTTGCTTTTTTTTCTTCAGACTTTTAAACCTATTATCTCTATTGGATGGGGTGTTTCCAGGTGATGCTATCAGGCAAGAGACCAGTTCATTTTCCTGAAAGGCATTATAGTTATTCACAAAGAAACAGAAGACATTTGT
>PVJD01010977.1:0-49549 GCA_004026545.1 Mormoops blainvillei
TTTTTTTGACACTTTTTCCTTTTGTGTGTCCTCAAATAACACAATGTTTTCTATTTGCAAGATAAAATTATAGTTAAAAAAGATAACTAATATCTGTAGATGGGATGTTCATTCTTATATGGACATAAGGAATAAGTAATTTCTTGTATATAATTTAATATATTCAAAAATGATATTTGCATTACAATAACAATTATTAACCCATATCAATTTTTTAATTCTCACCCAAGGATATGTTTATTGATTTGAGAGAGAGGGGGGTGGGGAGAAAGAGGGAGAGAGAGAGAGAAACATCAATGTGAGAGAGAAACATACTCGTGGATAGGTTGCCTTCAGTATACGCCTGTACTGGGCATGGCCTGGCAACCTTAGTATGTTACCTGACCTGGGATCAAACCCACAACCCTTTGGTGTATGGGACAATGATCCAACCAACTGAGCCACCCAGCCAGGGCTATACCATCTCATTTTAATGTCACACTTTTCTGTCATTTACTTAAGAATTATCAAATAGTCACTGAACAGTGTGCATGATAATATCTGTAAATTTCCAAGAGGAAGACAACTAGGGTTCTCTTTCCCTTCCTGTTTTCTGCTTTCCCTCTGTCCATTTCTATTCTAGTCCTTGCTGTTCACAACTCCTGTCCTGGAAGAATCAAGAAGTCATGTGATGTCTCATTCTCTAACTTTTGTTTAGAAAATCGATTCACATATTTTAGTTTTATGATTGCAGGGTGGAGAGCTTGGATGTGGTTCTAGACAAAATTGTGAAATGGACCAGGGTGAGGTTTAATTCTGAATTTCAACATTTACACTACAATATCCCTTATTAAAACCCCCAGATTCTAAATTTCTGAGTCTGTTTTAAGTAGAAAAAACAGGTTGATACATTCATTCACACTAAGGTTTCAAAGACATGTCATAAGGTGTCTTGAAGAAATACTTATTACTAAAGAGGTATCAGGGAGGGGATATGATTAACACTTGGTAATGTACTGAAAGTAAGAGAAGGAAGTAGAATAGGAATGAAGAGAGCTGCTTGTAGGTACAAATTCTAACTCTGTTAACTAGGGGAAAGCACCAAACTCCCCTGGTGTTGGTTTGCAGACCTATAATGCATTCATTCATTTATTCAACCATTCAATGAACATTCACCTTCATGTTTCTGGCACTGTGCTTGTCTCTTGGGATACAATGGTGAGCAAAAAGAGCACATCACTTGCTTTCCTAATGCTTACAGTTTAGTAGGAAGAGACAGGTAATTATATAGATATATAACTTTAAAATGTGTTTAGTAAAGTGAAGATAATTTATAAGGAGATATAACTGAAAGTTTAGTGCAGTGTGGGGATATATAACTTCTAAGGCATCTCTCAGGTTTAAAATTTCTTGGAATAATAATTGTAGAATTCTGGATTCAATGGGAGAGATATTTGAATGGTGCATGGAGAAGGGAAGCTTCACTGAGATCCTCTTACTCCAGTCTAAAGTCAATCTATTTTCTGCATTAAGGTAGGGCAAGGCTTAAAGAGGCCATCTTGTCTCAATCACTCTCATTTTATTTGATTTCTCCAGAATGTCCTGAATTTATGGCTAATGATGGCATTAATTTAGGTCTAAGTCTTCCTTTAAGACTTCCAGGAGAGACTTCCAATTTGAGCCCAACTCCACTCTATGTTTCTCTGAACAGCACAGCTGGAAGTATCTGAATAGCTGGAACCATATCCACAGTGAATCTTTTCCTCTATGCTACACTACAACTTCATGAAACTTCTATTGTTTCTTTGAATCTGCTCTTTTATGCCTCTATCCTTTTTGCTTTAACTTGTATCTTAGAGGTACATACTACCTCTCCCACTTAAGATATCCATTTATTCTTTCATGCATATATTTATTCACTTATGTCAGGTATTGTGCTGAATGCTAGAGCCCAGGTTATTTACCAAAATTCCTTCGACTTCACCAGGGGAATTATTGAGTAATAATATGTATAAGCCTCTGTGCTAAGCATGCTTCAGCCTTTCATTTTGTTGACACCTCACACCAGACCTATGAGGTACAATACTATGAGGTGATTTCTTTTATTATTTTTTTAATGCCACAAATGAGGAAAATACAGCATATAGCTGGCCAATGACCAGAGCAGAATATGCCTCCAGATGTATAATTCCAGAATATCAACAGTTAACCATCACACTGTCCTTCTTCACTTTATAGCATTTGGTTTAGCTCAGTGTAGTTCTCAATGCTAAATTCATTATAATTTTTAAATTTAAATATCTAGCCTTCATATTTAAATATAAAATTCTTTTTGCAGGCAACATATTGTTTTTAATTATCCATAGCACTAAGGAGAGTATGTTTCATAAATGCATGAATTAATCTTGTATGTTATCTAAGAAATGAAAAAAATGTTTCATTAATGCAATAAGTTCCAAAAACATAATACTAGAATGAATCTTTATCTCTCGCTAAGAAACTAGGAATATGTTTGTACATAAACAGTTAATACATTCAAAATACTGTTTATAAAGATACAAGCTGACTTTCAGTGAGTCATGATATTAAGCGTTTTATTTAAATTTCAAAAACTTCTGATGTTAGAACCTAGAAGAATTTCAATGACATGTATTTGTAACATTCAAATCTCAGTTGCAAAGAGCAACAATAATGGCACCAACATATAAATATTATAGAGTTTATACATTGCCAAAAAATCTCTTACTAGTACCTGTTAAATAAAGTAGTTGGAGGGTTATTTACCCAAACAAGCTAACAGTTCTCCACCTGATTTAAAAAAACGAAACAAACAAACAAAAAAAACCAGAGTAGTTTTGAGGAGGTATTTCTTCAAATTGACCAATCTTGGATGTTATTAAGACACCTATGAGGTGAAATAGAGTTCAAAAGCCTAAGTTTCTCATTCAGTGATCTTCAATTAAAAAAAAATAAAATTGTTCATGGGTGTTCTAGATAGATAGATTGATATGTAGATAGGTAGATTCATAGATAGATACACAGACATAACTAGATACATAGAAATAGATATAATTAAAGCAGATAAAAACAACTTCATTTTGAAACTATCAAAGATCAGTTTTTAAATACATGGGCATATATTTTCATATTCAAAAGTAGAGCTTGGGATTCTCTTTATACAGATGGAAGATTGCTAAAATATATTAGGTCTTTCTTTTCTTTCTTTCTTTAAAAGTTTTTTTTTAAAAAAGATTTTATTTTTTTATTTTTAGACAGAGGGGAAGGGAGGGTGAAAGAGAGAGAAACATCAATGTGTGGATGCCTCTTTCATGTCCCTTAATGGGGACCTGGCTGGCAACCCAGGCATGTGCCCTGACTGGGAATTGAATCAGTGACCCTTTGGTTTGCAGGCCAGTGCTCAATCCAATGAACCACACCAGCCAGGGCTTTATTTTGTTTCTTAATTTCTCTGAATTCAAAAGTAAATTTATTGACCCAGATTTTAATAATTTTGAAACAATTCACACATGGCCCATCTTATCTATATCTACATCAACTGAATATTGAATGTTAAATACATGTAAACACATTTATTACAATACTGCCATTATTTTAGTTGTGAAGTCTGTAAGAAAAAATACGGATTTCTCTGTAGTTAATTCTTTCTTTGCTCTTGTACTAAGATTGTTAAATAACACTGATTTATGAGGTCTGTCCAGAAGGTATCCAGCCATGTAATATGGAAAATAGAGATATTCATTGAAGAAGATACAAGATACAAGAAACATTGTTCGTAGGACAATGACACCACAGTCCCATTCAAAGTAGGCACCTTGGGATCTCACACTGTTCCCCCAGTCACCATCAGCTGCCCTGTTGTATTTTCCTGAATCTCATCCATGCTGTGAAATCTCTTCCCTTTCAAAGGTGATTTTAGTTTTGGGAAAAGCAATGACAGGGCACCGAATCTGGGGGCTGAGTCACCTCAGTGTATTGATGTCTTACCCAAAAACTCTGCATGAGATGTGATGCATGAGTGGTCATGTTGTCATGATGAAACTGCCAATCACCAGTTGCCTAGAGCTGGGACCTTCTGAATCATCCGAATAAAAGAAGAATGTTCAAGCTTAACACAAAATTTGATGCAGATTCTTTGCTCTGCTTAGTCGTTTTGAATGCAATGGCCACACAGTACACATACTCATTCAAGTGCGCCTACCACCCTCACTTGTACAGTGAAGCTGTCATTGTTCACGTATGCTCATTCCCGTCCCCTCTCTTTGCCAAGATTAAATTGATGTTGTAAAAACCATTCTCATTATATACATGATGGCTGGACTTCTTCCAGACAGGTCTCATATTCTTAAATCTGATACTCTTTTTAACATTAAAAATTCAGGAAAAAAATAGTTTACCAGTTAGTTTTATATTTTCCTATGGGACTTCTATAAAAGGGACAATGACTTAATAGGTACATTTCTGTTCCCACTGGTATACTAATTAGGTGGAATTTACTGTAAATTAGAATTGATGTGATGTTGTAGAATTATTTAAGAAAGTAAAACCTGATTATCAAGCAACTATTTCACTAATCAAAAATCACTTAGGGAGGTATATTCTTAAATGAACAAATGAGTATTAGGAATGCTGAAATTTCTGTCATATTTTAACTTGAATTTGTATTATTTTAGTCATATACATGTCAATATCACAGATGACATTTAACTTGGTGACATATCTTGTTAAAATATGTAACTATATATGACATATATTATTAAATATGTTTATATGATTGAAATAAAATTAACTTGTTTCAATTTTATATTCATAACCATAACCTTATTTATAATTTGAACTAATTTTATATTCAGAAACAAGTGTTGTTGATTGAATAGAAAATCAAATTAATATATTATATAAATATGTGATAAAATAATACATGCATAGAAATATTTATATCATTTAAATTTTTAATTTATACTAACAGTTAGTAAATTTTCACATTTAAATAAGTACATATTCTTTCTACTGATGTCAGTGGAATTTGTGAAACATATCCAAAGGCAAAACTAGATTTTTATGTATGTGTGTGTTTGTGGGGATGTACTTTCCAAACAACTATGTATGAATTTCAATAAAATTTATTTAGCTCAAAAATGAAAGGTTGGAAGATATGTTTACATTACTTTAAGGGTTTTTTTTTTTTTTTTGGTAACCTTATAGTAAAGTAAACTCATTGAGACATGGAAATGTTACAGCTGCATTCCAAGAAACTACATTTGGTATCTTTGCTGATTTCATTTTTGCTGTGACAAGGATAACTCTTTGGGTTAAATTAGGGAGTAATAAATTAGTTCTCATAGCTGATCATGGATGAAAAGACAGGCTGTCTAATGGACGGGATGTTAGAATTATACTCTTTTGAACCAAGGCATTGTTAGTTCCAAGCTAATAAACAAGGAATATGCATCTTTTCATCAGGGTAGACGTTAGTTGTGCCAAATTTCCACTGTGTTCTGATTATTTATAATTATTTACTACAGTGTAATAAAGAAAGACTGCAGAAAATGACTTAAATTATTAGATAATTTATACTAATTTCTAGGGACTGTCTGCTGTTCATTTCTAGTATTTTCTCTTTCAATTCTTTGTGATTGATTTGAAAAAGAATAGTTCTAAGAATAATTATTCAATAAGTGAAATTTATCCTGAGATGGCAAGAGTATAAATGTTATTTTTTAACTCTTTTAGTAGAGGATTTATGTGGAAAAAAGGAGACTTTAAGTGATGTGTTTCAATTAGCTTAGATAAAGCTCCCCTCAAAACAGTGGCTCATTCTATCTTGTTCCATCATCTTCAATACATGTTTGCCATCTCATTGTCTATGTGGCTCCTCCAGTTACAGACATCACATTTATGTTCTATTAACAGGAGTAAAGGGTGCCCAAAAAATCACACATTTCCTTTAACATTTCTGAAAGTTGAATATCAGTTCTGTTTATGTCTCATTCACCAGATTTTGTTATACGACTACATTTAATTGCAAGGGATCTCGAGAAGTATATTTCAAAGATGAAAATCAGAAATGTGTTTTTTCTTTTCTTTTTTTTTACTTTTACTATAGAAAAGGGGGGAATAAACAGTGGGAGGAAACTAACCATTTCTCCCCCACAGTATTACCACTAGTGTCAAAAAGAAAAATTGGGACTCAGGTAGGGAGAAACTTTATTCAAAAGGATTATTTTAAGAAGGGTAAAAGGGACCATTGCAAAAGGAGAATGGGGACTTCTGCAAGATGGTTTGACCATGAGACCTGGAAGCATCTCAAAAGTTACGTAGGAAAGGGCTTTTTTTTAAGTAGGGAGGAGTCAACTAAGCTAGAAAAACTGGGGAAGAGGAAGGAAGGAAGATGATATGATAAAATGGTAGAGGAGAGAATGTTTTACCCTTAGATCAGACTATTCTCTGGGGTTTTATGTTGGGTGGGGCTGAGGGCAGGCCAGAGTGCAACATTCTGGGAGAAAGCTTGGTTAACAAGGATTTTGTTCTTAAAAAAAGATCGGTGGGAACCAAATACACATAGTTCATGTTATCATTTAAGGCAAAGAATGAGAATTCTGTGGAGACTCTCATAGGTAAACAAGGGGAGCATCTGTGAGCCTTATCTAACGCATGGGGAAAGATGTTTCTTTGCAGTAAGCCTTTTTCTGGAACAGAGAAGCAGCGGGTAGGGGTGCGGAGGATTTCTTTAACCTTCCCAGATTACCCAGTATCAGGAAGGTCGAGTAAAAGGCAACATTGTCAAGGGAATAAGAACAAAGGAAGCTTTAATTTGTAAATTTACTGATTTAGAAAAGGAAGCATCCTCACCGTGAGGATGTGTAGCCCAGTGATATTAAATAAACCTATTCTGAAAGCCCCTCGTTCAGTCGGTTCTTCTGAGGTACATCAGCAAGGATTGTCTGCTAATGGGGGAAGTTATTCATGAAGTTGAGAGGCCAATCCTCAGACAAGGAAACTGTATCTTTAAAGGCAGAACTTGGGCATGAGTGGGAACTGTTTTCTCTCCTTTTTATCACTCTTTTGTGTTGGGACATTCAGTTTAGATTTTACCCTTCAGTAAACTTTAGAGTTGGTCTCACACTGTAAACGCAGGAGAGTTAAGCAGAGCATACTCTAATGGGCTTACTTTGAAACTAAATTATCCAGTGGCACTTTGCTTTCTCCGTGTATTCCTTTTTGTTACTTCCAAACATAGTAAAGCTTTTTAAATGCACGAACCAATTTATCATGTTGAACCTGTCACTGCTATAATAAAGAGGCTACCATGATCACAATTTTAGTAGTTTGGAAAGAACTTGGGCCATGATGTCAAGCTGCTTTTCCCAACTAAAAGGTACCTCTGATTTGTCATTATTGTTGATGTGGTGGGTTATGGGTGAAGAGGTAGCTGACTTTCTTGAGCATATTTTATTCATAGTGCTTAGCCAAAACATTCTGATAGAATATATGAGGGAGCCCAATAAACATGTTTTTAACCAATTGAAAAATGAAACAAAAATTAAAGTAAATGGAATTAAAATTACTGACATGACCGGGGTGGTAGGATATAGTTCCATGCAAGCCAAATTAGGCTTACTGACTCCTTACCTCCTTGCAACATTATTCAGGGATATAGAGGAAAGGGAAAGACTAGAGATGAAACCCTCCATTGTTAGAAGTTTTAATAAATGAGGTACATATATTCAAAAATTTGTAACAATGTGTTCAGTGGCTGCAGGTCACCAACTTGCTCTATCTCCTTAATCAGAAGGGGAAGGGTCCTGCCTTTTCATCACACAGCCCGAGTGGCCTCATAGCTACCTTGTTTCCTCATACCATGTAACGTGGTAGGCTGCCCTATACATTTTCTGACCCAGAGCCTAGAGCAAACCATTGTGTCCAATGAACACTAATTTCTCGTAGTAACAAATTAAATTTAGAAATTAAAACAGGATGCTAGGGGTGTGTTTCTTATGATAAGTTTTATTCTTAGATTAAGTATTCATGAATGAATGATTCCTTGAGCTATCCTTATATTTTTTCTTACACAAATCACTTTGCTTTAAATTATGTAACCATTTAAGTAAACAAATGAGTAGCCATAATATAGCAGGCACATAATCAAGATTAAATAAATGTTAATATTTGTCTTATCCACTTTATATCTTATAGAGTAAGATGTACAAAATTAGTATTTGGAAGTTGATATGAATTTTATATAATAGAATATGTGTGGGTGAGAAATGGCATGGTGAAGGGTCATATTTTCTCAAATTGTTTTTTTAGTCAATGTTATTTTTGAAGTTTTCCCATGTTAATATGAAGATGTAGTTTGATTGCTTTATAGTATTACATTGAATGAATACACAACAGATTAATAATTTACAATTCTGTAACAAAACATTCTATCTCATGTCCCTTCGTGCACAAGTACAAGATTTTCTCTAGGCAAGGTATCTCTGAAAGGATTTGTTGCCTTGGGAGATATCTATATACCCAGTGTTACTATGTGTTAATGGATTTCTTCTCCAAATTTGTTGCACAAACTTACACTTACCAGTATAAGCATTTTCATTACCTCAAGTTCTTATTAATATTTGGAATGATGAAACATTAATGTCCATGGATTAATAATTTTTATTTATATTTTCCTGAATACCAGTAAAATTCTGCAGTTTTTCAGAAATCCGTTTAGGTTTTTTCAATTTTATTTATACTATATTACATATACTATAGCGATAGGTCATCAGGTTTTCTTTTTCATCATAAGTCCATTTTGGTAACTCATTTTTTTTTAGAGTATTGCCTAATTTGTCTAAATGTGTAGCATTTTTGCATAAATTAGTTCCATATGTTTTTCAGGGCTTTTGAATATGTATAGTATTTAATGTATTTTTGTTCTGCCTTTCTGGATTTCTCTGTTTTCTTCTTTCCAGCTTTATTGAGATATAATTGATGGTTCTAGGTATTTGCACCAAAAGCATTTTTGCTGCACATGTTTGCTACTGCAGATATTTTTGGAGCACAACTAAGTGACTATAAGATAATGTCTTTGCAAAAAAAAAAATAATGAAAAATAAAAATAGGACACTAAAAAGGGTATAAGGAATCATAAAAAAACTATAACAAAATTCAAGACTATTGCAAAAAATGAGAGACATCGCCTTCAAAGTTATTCATTCATAGTATTAGACATGTTTTTGCTTGTAGATTCATCTCCTTGTATAACATTGCACTTTTTCTTTTTGCTACAGTTTCTCCTTTCTTTAAAAGAGGTTTCAGTTTCTAACTAAAGAATTGATAAATAAATCTCTTCAAGACTGTGGTAAATTAGTAACCACCTCCTTTATATTTGTCATAGCTTGGTAAACTTGGTTTGGATGGGTGGGAAGGATGACTGCTCACTTACGCATTTGCAAACTGATATACTAGTTTTCTACTAGAGTATGCAATCTGGCTTTACATGAAGCTTTGCAATCTGGCATTATACAGGGTTGTTATTGTCTACTATTTTAAGACCACCACATTACCTCGTCACTGTGTAGACCATTATGAGGGCTGCGATGCGGAGTACTGCCAGAGCTTTGTCAATGGAGAAATGAAACCAAGCTGATAACTAGCTTAATTACATTAAGTCTGCCTAATGAAAACCAAACTGTCAACCAGTTATTTTATCTTTTATGGCAAAATAGCCTTATGAACAACTGGTTGTTCAGTGAAAATATTTGCTGCAAAGATGCTTACAGCCAAGATGCTTATGGCAAAGATACCAGACATAATAACTAACTTACTACAGTATGCAAGTTTAAGATGTAAAATGCAATGATTTGATACACACATACATTGTAAAGTGATTACCACAAGGTTAATTAACACAACATCACTTCACATAATATTTTTTACTTTGTTTTCTTTTTTGTTTTGTGGAAACATTTAGAATCCACTCTCTTAGCAACTTTCAATGATATAATACAGTATTGTTACCTACAGTCACCATGCTGACTATTAGATCCTCACAACTATTTATTTTCTAACCCGAAGTTTGTACCCTTGGGCCAACATCTGACCATATCACTCACTCTCCAGCCCCTGGCAACTGCCATTTACTCTGTTTTTATGAGTTTGGCTTTTTCCTTTACCCGTTCATGTGTTCTTTATTCTTTCATCCATCAATGGACACTTGTTTTCATGTCTTGCCTATTATAATTAATGCTTGAGTGAACTTGGGTACATATATCTCTTTGAGATAGTGACTTCATTTCCTTCAGATAAATACCCAGAAGTGAGATCACTGGGTCATATGGTAGCCCTATTTTTAACTTCTTGGGAGACCTGCATTCTGTTTTCCATATGTTTGCAGCAATTTACATTCCTGCCACCTTCGCAGAGGGATTCTATTTTTTCTCCATATTCTCAGCAACATTTATAATCTTTGCCTTTTTGATATTAGCCATTCTAACCAGTGTGAGGTTTGGATTTACATTTGCCTGATGATTAGAGTTGTTGAGCACTGATTTTATGTACTTGTTGGCTGTTTATATGACTTCTTCAGGAAAAAACATCTGTTCAGGCCCTCTGACCATTTTTTAATTGGATTATTTATTTTTTATTTCTATTGAGTTGTATGTTATTAATATATTTAAATGTTAACCCATTATCTAATGGATGGTTTGTAAATATTTTCTTTCATTTTTGTAGGTCACCACTTTGTTTTGTTGACCATTTTTCTTTTGTTTTTTTGGTTAACAGAAGTCTTCCCTTTGACGTAGTTCTACATGTTGATTTTTGCTGCTGTTGCTTGTGGTTTTTGTGTTATATACAAAATCAACATTTCCAAGACCAATGTCAAGAAGCCTTCTGGTTTTTGTTTTAGTTTTATGTTTTCAGATAGGCATTCTCTATTTTTAAAATCAGTCTTACAAAAGTATTTCAATACTACTAGTCTTATAAATAAACAGCTTCTGCTTTTATTTTACTTATGTTGTTTGATTCGATTTTATAACAATTTATCAACTTTGTTAAGTATGTATTATTATCCTATTCAAAGATGAAAACCCTAGAGTTCAGAGAGTTTGAGATTTGCCATGCACAATAACAAATAAGCAACAAAAAAATCATGTTAAATCTTAACTCAAACTCAAGTACGAATATTCCAGTCTTAGGTATTTAAACTCTTTACTGGTAACCAGGAACTGATAATCTTTTTCATAGAATTTACAGAAACATAAGTTAATGTACAGAAAAGAAATTTTATACTGAACAAACCCAAGCACATTTTCACTTTCCAGTATGTTGACAAATGACTTCCTAAGGATCAACCAAAATATATTTTTCCATAGCAGCAGGCATAACTTTAGCTTCTGTTGAAAGGACCTGGGTAGTCATCTGTAGCATTCATTCATCCAGATGGTCAGAACCATAAAAATTTGGATGAAAATTAGTACATGCAGATGAGCTGTAGATGCTTCACAGCTTGACACTGCTGAAATTATTTTTTTAAAAATGTGCCTGAAAGCTCAGAGTTTTTTTCTTATTTTGAAAAAACAGAGAGAAAAGCTACTTTTACATATGAATTGTTTTAATTCCAATATATCTTAATACCCACACATGTAATGTTTAAAGGATGGTTATTTTAAGCTACTTTTGTAACTCAGAGTTTAGACTAAGAGTAGCTTATCTTTATCAGACTGACTTACCTATTTTCTGTAACACTATAGAAAACATAACAGAAAGCATACTTTCTTGAAGAATTCATCAAACTTCTACCATTTATTTGCTACCTAGATAATTTTCCACTTTAATTACAATATCATGGGTTTCTTATTTGTAAAAAACTAAAATAGTTGCTAAGCTTCTACACCTCTTTGGTAACTTGAAATATCATAATATTTCCAAATATTTTTAAAATTCTTTAAAAGTAACTTACAGATAAAAAATGTTAACTAACCGTATTCCATGATTTGTGTCATACATGTTGGAAATAAAATTAATTAAACTACTGTATTTCAAGTTTGAGATTGTCTCTCTCTCTCTCTATATATATATATTCTTAAAGCTAAATTTTAAAATGCCAGGTGAGATATGTAGTATATACAGCTTAATCTGAAAAGACTTCCCTCCTACTTCAATTGGAAACAGTAAGAAGAAGAAGAAAAAGACTTGTTTAAGATAATTAAATCATAAATTCAGAATAAAATAAAACAAAGCCAAAAATGAAAAAGTATTATTTTTGTTTTACAATGTGAGAACGATAATCTATCTTTCTTTTGTAAATGCCACACTGGAGCAAAGACATCTGAAAATATAGGTGAGTTAAAGTAAATAAAACTTTTCTTTACTCACAATTTTGAATAGATATAGTAGTTTATCGTATCAACCTCACATGAGAGAGAAATTTAGACTTTCCCTTTTATCAGAAAACGGGTGCTCTTTCAATGTCATAAGGGTAGGAACACGGAAGTTCCTTCTCACTGTCAAAACCCAGAGGGAGCCGTGACAGATCGGGCATGCCTTCCAGAACCCGGAGCAGCAGTAGATGGAAACAAGACCTTTCCTTTCCCCCACAATATAGGTGATACATTTGCATATAAAATGATTATAGATCATATATTAATAGTAGTACAGTTAAATTATATAAATTTATATGGGGTACACGGAAACATAATCATTTTGTATTAATTTAATAAGGAAAGCTACCTTAACTTATAATCAACTGACCAACAGATAAACTTCAGCAGTAAAAAATCAGTCATTCTTAAATTTATAGTACCTATTCAGTCTATTATTTTTACTTTTATGACACTTGGAGCTAATACCCTATCTTATCAAATCTAAGATATCCTCTATTTTAAGACATATTATTTTATATATCCCTATAAAAAATGAAATCCAATTAAATTACTCTCTATTAATTCTAAATCCAATCCTAATTTGAGAGTTGACAAAATGTGAAAGAGCACATCTTAGAACTGAGCACATATAATATTGTTTTAATATGCTGCTTATTATGCAATATATCAGCCTCAAATCTTTTAAAAATCATCTGTATTTCAACATCACATATTATGTCATTTTGTGATACTAGTTTGTATATTTTGTAGTTTAGTATCATATAAAATTCTACAGATATGGTGTGATTTTCCATTTTGCCTTTTCATACTGCTTCTTATTTTATAAAATAAAATATATATTTATTTATTTTATATAACAGCCATTTACAACTCTTAAGGACATCTCTTTCTGAGGTGTAACTTAGGAAAGCTTTAGTTGTGTTAGCTATATTTTATGAAAACTTTGACCATTAACTACCTTACTTTGTAGTAGTTTAAGAATGTGTACATGTCAGATTGAACATGGGATGTGCGCTGTTTGGTTAAATACTTAAATGTTATTGAAGTTGATGTGTACATCTCTTTTATAAAGTCCTAATAATACTGCTAAGATTTTTAGCTATACATTTCTTCTTATATTGTGTTAACACTTTAAAATAGATAGATACATAGGTAGAAACATAGATATGTAGGTAATGAGAGAACTAGGCACAACAGGAAAGTAAGTCAAAATTTAATAACTGGTTGAGGTACCACCTAGATCATTTTTAGGAATGAAAATTACTTTCCCAACTCTTGCAAATGCTGTTAAAGATGGGCCATGAAGACAACTGCCTTGTTCAAGTTTAGGCATCCTTCTGTTGGAGTCTGAAACCAATGATTGATCATCACAGGGCATATCAAGGCCTGACGTTCCAAATGGGAGTAACTGTGAAAGTCTATCACATCTCCAGAGTTTCTGGTCGGGTTGTTTGAGGTCTTCATTGGAATTTACTGCCACTCAAGACTGCCTCCCAGCCTTAGGTGCTTAACCCCGGGAGCCTTTCCTAATAAACGTCTTGTTTCCAAATCTTTATCCAGGAGTCTGCTCCTTGGGAAGCCTAGCCTGGACAGCAAGTGGATCCAAAATTTACAAATGAAATACATAAATGTTACTCTTTATCCAGGGGTCCAAAACACAAGGTGGACATATTTTGTTATTGTTGGTTGTATATGAAAGAAGAATCCAGGCATAGTTTTCCACAAATTATTTAATAATATTTGAATGACACTGCCCTGGTGAGTCATGCCATTTGTAACAGGGAATTCTCTTTATAAACTAGGGAACAAGAAGTGCTGAGAAGTGAGCTCAGATCAGTGCATTCCTTGTATTGCGTTAACCAGATGGATAAAGACTCAAGTGAAAAACCCTAAGTGATGACACTCAGCCTTTGTTTTACCCAGAGACTCAGGTCCAGTACCTTCAGAGGCAAAATCAAACCTATTATTTCTTCCTGGCTTTTATTTTCAGGGAAGGATTACATGCATAGAAAATGTTTGCTGTGGAAATGCTTCCAGCAAACATGTTCATGACCAAGATGTTTATGATGAAAATACCTAGAACCATCAATTTTATCTTAGTGGAATTGACCAAAAAAAAAAAAAAGAGAGAGAGAGAGGCAGAGAGAGAGAGAGAGAGAGAGAGAGAGAGAGAGAGGCTGATTGGCTATAAGATAAAATAACAAAAAATAAGAGAGTCATTAAAAAGGACATACTGAAACATGAAAAATTGATAACACATCAATTTCAATGCTATGTAACTGAGGTTAGTAAAAGAATATATTCATATGAAGGAGTTTACTGTAAAGACTCCTGGATGGGACCGACAAGAATAATAAGGCAGGCTGAGGAGTTTTGAATTTACTTTAAAATCCATAGGAACCATCAGGAGGGTTTTTTTTTAATAGTCTATTTTTTTATTGTGTATTTTCATTATCATTTATCCCCTTATACCCTTTTTCACCTCCTCCCACTCTCCTTTCCCCAGAATCACCACACTATTGCTGGTGTCCATGAGTTTTTTTTCTTCTTTGTTTGATCTTTCTACCCCCCAATTCCACCCCCACACAAGAGTGGTCATCCTGCTCTCCATCTATGAATTTATCTCTATTTTGCTTGTTAGTCCAGTTCGTTCATTAGATTCCACATATGAGTGAAATCATATGGCATTTGTCTTCCTCTGACTGGCTTATTTCACTTAGCATTATGTTCCTTAGGTCCATCCATGCTGTCGCAAAGGGTAAAATTTTCTTCTTTTTTATGACCAAGTAGTATTCCATTGTATAAATATACTATAGCTATTTTATCCATTCACCTACTGATGGACCATTTATAACATTGGTTGTAGAGAGAGGGTTAACGTTTCTAACTAGGGAAGTGATTGTGGAAACAGGAACAGACCTTTATAAAAAATATTTCAGTAAAAGATTAAAAAAGAATAGGAGACTGATTGGAATTTGACATAGTGCAAATAAAGAGAAAGAAGCAAATCGAGTGACACTAAAGTTTTTATTGAGTTGTTGAAGACTATTTCAACAAGGACCATCACAGGCAACATCTTCACATGCAGAGTCTAATGGGGAGGCTGAGACATGGGTCAAAAGACCAGCTAACTCATTTTTTTCCTGGGCTACATTGATTTTCAATCTTAGATTGACATCTAAAGTATGATTATTGAAATATATATTTATATAAAAGGGAGAGAGAGAGAGAGGATATTAGGACGAGTTTTCAGTAATATTGCCATTGTAAACAAAGCTGTTATTGGGCTGGAACATATATACAGTGACATGTATATTTATTCCTGACTTAAGAAATTTTGGAAGAGAAGTTATAATATCACAAGAGAGTATCATTTTTCTCTTATTCAAAGAGCTTTAAAGTTTGGGTTCTGCTTTGTAGTTTTTATTTTTTAATTTTTAATTTTTTGTTGTTGTTCAAGTTTGTTTTGTTCACCTCCCTCAGCTCCCCCCATCCCCACCTCCCACCCTCGGTCTTACCCCATTTTGGCTTTGTCTATGAATGGCTTTGTCTATGTTTATACGTGTTCCTTGATGACCCTTCTCCTGTTTCCCCCTATTATCCCCTCCCTGCTCTCCTCTGGTTACTGTCAGTTTGTTCTTTATTGCAATGCCTCGGGTTATATTTTGCTTGCTTGTTTGTCCTGTTGATTAATTTCCACTTATAGGTGAGATCATATGGTATCTGTCTTTCACCGCCTGGCTTATTTCACTTAGCATAATGCTCTCTGGTTCCATCCATGCTGTTGTGAAGGGTAAGAGCTCCTTCTTTCTTTCTGCTGTGTAGTAAGTATCCCATTGTGTAAATGTACCACAGCTTTTGACCCACTCATTTGCTAATGGGCACTTAGGAGGACATACAGAGGGCCCAGAGACATATGAAAGGATGCTCAGCATCACTAACCATCAGAGAGATGCAAATCAAAACCCCAGTGAGATACCACTTCACACCAGTTAGAATGGCCATCATAAACAAATCAACAAACAGCAAGTGCTGGCCAGGTTGTGGGGAAAAGGGAACCCTAGTGAGCTGTTGGTGGGAATGCAGACTGGTGCAGCAGCCACTGTGGAAAACAGTATGCAGTTTCCTTGGAAAACTAAAAATGGGACTGCCTTTTGACCCAGCATTACCACTGCTGGGATTATACCCTAAGAATCTGGAAACACCAATTCAAAAGAACCTATGCACCCCAATACATAGCAGTACAATTTACAATAGTCAAGTGTTGGACGCTTTGTATTTTTAACAAAAACAGTGTTCTACTTAATCTTGTGACCCTGCATGAATGAAATGTAAAACAGTGATTGGCTGAGTTTTGAGGTTATGGTTCTTAAAAATTGCTGAAATGGACACATTTTATATAAAATGAAAAGAGACATTTTACAAGGTAGAGGTGACATAAATTTACGTTGAGTACTTTTATTATAAACAAATATTAGGTGCATTGTGAGAGATCTTAATTTTATACATGCTATCACCTATACTATAAAATCATAGTTTTAAAAAAATATTTTAGTAGATAGCAAATAATAAAGTTCAGGCATCAAAATTTAGTTTGATTGGTTTGTATGATATGTTTTATATTGTCCTTGATTGTGTGATGGAGTCAGGGGTCACTGGTGCCCATGTTCACATCCATGGCATTGGCCTGGGCTTTAGTGCTCTAGTGCAATAGAACTTAATTTGCCTCAGATGTTAGTACTTTTGACCTAAATAAGTAAATGTTCATTTCAAAATCCATATATTTTGTTACTTAATAAATACAGCTTTTACTTTTTATCATATCTAAAACTTCTGCTACGTGAAGTGATATCACTGAGCTGAAGCATAAGAAATTGAAGTATTAAACATGCAAACTATCTTAACCAAGTCACCACTGATATCTAATACTGACAGAACTTCAAATGAGAATTTTATTAGTGTTTTGGGAAAAGAGAGGAAAAACATAGAAAACATAGCCATTAGGAGAGAAGTTTCGATTTTTCAAGTACAAGAGAAAAGCATTAAGCTATAATTAAGCAAAAAAAAAAAAGTTATGGCACTCTCCAGAAAGCTTGAAGCCAGCTTAATTAATGCAACCGATCTACTTTTCTTTACATGCTATAAAAAATTCAGCAAACTAAGAGTCAGCTTTTCAAAGTTTTTGGAATTTTGAAATTATATTTTAAAAGCAAAATACATTTTTATTTATATAATTTTGGAATTAACATCAGTCTAAAATTACACGTCTAATGTGAGGTCCACTGTTAATTATCCTGAGTTACCAATTATCATATAACTATATCATCACAACACTAACAAGAGTCATATAGCTATGTGAAAAATTGATGCATCTTATTTTAATAGACCAAAAAATAAAAAAAAGACCAAGATATTTGAAACTATCTTCTGGATTTTGGAATCCCATAAAGAAAGAATTACATTGTCAAACTGCCAAGTTACATATCTTGCAATTCTGAAAAGGCTTCCTCGTTCGTGTGCCACACATATTCTTGCATGTGTGATCAGGGACTATTCAAAAATTCTTTCCAGAGCAGCTGAAGTGTTCATGTTGTAGGACTTGATTGCAGGTACAGAGTGAATTCATCTTAATAGGATACCATTTTCCGTGCCCTACAGAGAATTATTTCAGTGGGAAATATTTGGGAGGAGTACTGGATAGAGAGAGAAAGAAAAAAGAAAAGACAAATATGGTAGGTGTGTCTGTGTGTGTGCACATTTAAGGAGGAGATTAGGAGAGGAAGATAATTTATTTGGTAGGTAACAGCAGAAGGTTTATGACATGCATATGTAATGTGGTATAAACAATCTTAAAATTTTTTCTTATAAAAACACAAGTAGATTACACACTTTAATTGATTCTATATATATATATATATAAAATATAAGGAAATTACTTTGTTAATTCTTTACTTTTTAATTAAAATCTAAATGTTTCTCCATTAACCAATATATTAATCAGAGAACATGATGATTTTGCTAAGGAAAATAATAATGTTTCCAAGTGTTAATTGAACACATATAACTGATTTAATATATTTTTCCTATAAGTATATATATTATTGACAATAAGCTTTTAAAATTTGAATAATTAAATATTCAGACACTAGTATATGCTTACCTTGTAACAAATTACTGAAAAAGTATTCCAAGCTGGTATTTGGAGTCAAGAGTCATTTAACAAAATTGTTTTGTAATTGCTAACAATAACTATAAATATTATTTCAGGTGAAATACTTCTAGTCTGCTTATACTGGTACTCTATTAAAATAGTCTGATTTTATAAAGTTGTATTTATTTTGGAAAGTTATGTTGCCTTATGCAACCCTTTCAAAGCACTGAGAGAGAAGTGCACATGCTAAAATTCATGACCTCTCCAGTCCTTAGTTCTCTTATTCATTCATTTATCCATTCAAATAATATAGTGTTTTAAACAATAATCAGTGAACTTCTAATTATATTTTGTGAAGTACCTTAAAGGAGACGATCCTCTCTTATAGTACTGATTTTCTTGTGCAGAATGGTGCTAAAGAAAAACTTGTCAATCAGCATTTCACAGCCAAATGCCAAAGCCTATGTATATGATACAAAGGAATGATACTTCGGTACATTCTAGTTGGCATGTGTCTATCAAATATTTTATAATGAATGCAGTCCTCAATAACAATAGGTATTATACCCAGTTTAACCCACTTTAACAATAGATACCAGCTATTTCTATATCTTAAGTAGGATAATAAATCCATTAAACACTTTAATTCCAATTATATATATATATTTAATTCCATATATATATTATATATTGATAGATAGATACAACATTTCATATATATACAAGTTTTTTCCCTCAATTGTCATGTCTATTCAAATCCACAACTCTGATATTATGCATCACTGACTATGTTTCTTGTTAGAGTGGACAACAAAATTGGCAAGCTAGAACATAGATTAGGAAAATCAGTCAGTGTAAAACTACAGTTCAAGCAGGATTTGAAGCAAGTAAATTGTCTGTAAATTATAGTACCTTATCTTCAAAGTTTTATAAATTGAATAAGTTGTACTTCCTAAAATTGGAATAGACATCTAGTCAATTTTTTTCTGCAGTAAGAAATGGTTATGGTGTTAAAATATGCATTTCATCTTCTATTTGGTGCTTGACGTATGTCAAGATGAATCTCTTCTTTATATAAAACCAAAATGCATTTCACACTGTGAACTTTTTACCAACCAGTTTGAGCAGAACACTCATTAAGAGTAATGGAAATTGAACACATACAGACACTGTTACACCACAACAAAATTTAAATCTCTAATGTACAGGATATTACCAAGCATGAAAGATTCATGAGTTGGGATCTTAAAATTAAAAGGTATATAATTTGGTTTACAAATCAAATCAATCTTTCCCATGTTTGCAGAACTTGTATTTTGTCACCAAATGTTGCTACGACTATGAAGGTAGTTTTTTACTTCTTTAACCAGCAGCAATACACCTATTATGAAACAAATATAAAGTAAATGAATGCATGTGTGATCATATTGAGACTTTATAGCAAGAATTAGAATGAGTACTGGGATGGTTTAAAATGTATTTTTTCCTGCTCTGGAAATGTAGTACTATCACTATATATATAGTTTTTAAAATTCTTTTTCAGACCTTCTCTCTAACACCTAACTGTTCTTCAGTTACCAAATTTATAATAGGGGTTAGTCAATGTCTTAGTCAGCTATGGCTGCCGTAACAAAATACCACAGACTGGGTGGCTAAGTAACTGGAATTCACTTTCTCACAGTTCAGGAGGCTGGAGGTCCAAGATCAAGGTGCCAGCAGGTTTGTTTTCTCCTGAGGCCTCTTAGCTTTCGGACAGAAGCATCTCACTCTGTCCTTACAAGGCTTTTCTTTGGTACACCACCCTGGTGTTTCTTTCTCTCTCGTCTTATAAGGCCACTAGTCCTTCTGGATTAGAGCTCCACCTTTATGACCTCATTTAACCTTAATTACGTTCTTAAATGCCCTGTCTCCAATTATGATCACACTGAGGGTTAGACCTTCAACATGTGAATTGTTAAGGGACATAATTCAGTCAATAACATTCCATCACTTTTTTCCTTTCTCTTCTTACTATAAAAGTTAAGATTTGGTCTCAGGTATGGGCTTCTATGTGTATTAAACTAATTCTCCATATTTAGATCTTATTTTACACAATGATTTGGCCCATAGAAAATTATTAAATAGAAATAAATGTTAATAAGAAGCAGTGTAGTTTGGTGGTTAAGCCTCCAGAGGTAGGCCAGGGTGCCTGGATTTGGATTCTAGTCTCACCATGTATTGGTTGAAAGACCTTGGGAACATTACATCACCTAAGTCTTCTTATGTGTAAAACTGGCATAAACAGTGCTTCACAAGAGATTCACATAGTATTAGAAAAACTTCTGACAAATAGTAAATACCTTATAAATATTACCTATTTTTATTATTGAGAATATTTTTCTATAGTTCTGATGTTTAAAGGAATACTTTGATTATTTTTTAAGGTAAAGGAGAATTTTTTAAAATGTTCATGATTGCAAGCTGACAATGTGTATAGACTCCGGAGTCAGGCTGCCTTGCTTTGTGTCCTGGCTCTGTCACTTCCTAGCATGATGTCCTCTGAGAGGTCACATAACTTCTCTAAGCGTAACTTTGCTTGTGGGTGAAATGACAATTAAAAAGGGCAATATATGAGAGTATCGTGAGCATTAAATGCAGTAATGGAGATAAAATGTTTAGAACATTACTTGGCACAAAATAAGAATTAATTACTCTTACAATTTTCACGTATATAAATATGAATATAAAGTAAACATGCCTTAACTATTTACTAAATATGTGCTTCAAACTTTGTTTTGTTTTTTTAATTCACCCAAGCCTGAACAATAGCCATTTTTCCCATCTGCCATTACTGCAATTCAAGTGTTTTCTTCTACTTTTGAGGACATTTCTGAGCAGGCAAATGGAGGAGGCGCTCGGCTTCCAAAGCAGTTGTGCAGATTGATTTGGTTCGTTCATTGATTTGTCTGATGTTTGAGTGGGTAACGAGCAAGGCCTGTGTTTCATATCTGAACTGTTGTGAAAGAAATA
Source organism: Mormoops blainvillei (assembly GCA_004026545.1). Lineage (NCBI taxonomy): Eukaryota > Metazoa > Chordata > Mammalia > Chiroptera > Mormoopidae > Mormoops > Mormoops blainvillei. Next base: position 21,532 of record PVJD01010977.1, read on the forward strand.
GTTAAGTCGCTCCATTTAGGGCTATTCACTAAATGAGGGGGCAGCAGAGGAAGGATCTCTGAGAAAATTGAAAATTTTAAGGAGAAGGTGAGCGATTTAATGACAGGTCAACAGGCTGATTAGAATCCTTCCAATTGTGACCCTTCTTTTACCCAGAAGTTATACATCCCATAATTTATCTTGTGAAAGTAATAGAACAAAGCTTAAAATGTAAACATGAAGATGTCCTATAAAAAGCAAAGAAAGTTGTTTTTAAGCTTGTGCGATGATAGTGGTTCGTATGCTTGCTTTCACTGTGTATGCGTATGAAAGATGTATATGTGTATACATCTACAACTGTGTATGCCAAAATAACAGTGATCACCTTGGGATTCTTGAGATTTGTTTTCCTCAGGATGTTTGATATTTGTTATCTGATATGCAGTTATATATGTAGTCTTATAATAATAACGCCAAGCCAGACCTGGAGTTAGCAAAAATTTATAATTCAGATGTTGTGAGTAAATGCTGTAAGCCTGAAGTGACATGCTCTCTCTGTTTCGTAGTTTCCTCATTTACTTAAAGGATGCAAGAAAACAGACCTTTTCTCTAAGACTGCTATAGGAATAATACAAGATGAAAAATACAAAACTGCTTTGCCATGTTGAAAGGACAATTTAAACATCAGGTATTAGTGTTAGTGGTGATAATAACAATATTGATGATTCTCATCCAAGATGATTATGGGATGCAGTGTACATTTTACTTTTCCTGTAGAAAATACTCCTTGGAAATACAGATCCCATTAAAAGCCCATTCTGGGCAGAAATTTAAACTGAATGCATCATAAATTGACAAGAATGACTGTACTTGGACACCGCCGATGAAAGAATGGGGACAGCAGAATGGAAGCCGTGGCGCTCTGGGCCACTGTGCTCCGGTCTGATCCCAGCTGGCTGATCCACGGGAGCTTTTGCACAGACACTACCAACATATTGCTTGTTCAGTGCGAGTTTATCTTGCTTCAGTGACTGGGGCAAAGCTCCCCTACCTGCCTGGGGAGAGGATGAGAGGGCTTCTTTTCTTTAGGTACCTGTGTCAGGTTTCTGTATTTGGAAAGCTCATTTTTAATAACTGAAGAGAAAAAGGCAAAATGAATATATTCTTTCTGAGAGACTGGGAAAGCAATGCAATCTGTGATAAAAGCTTCTTTCTATAAAATAAATGACACAGACTTAATTACCTGGCATTTCTCTGCATCTGACTTAAACCCTGTTCTCTTGGCTAGCACACTTTTGACTAAAAGAAATGCAAGAAGAAAGGAATTGCTTCTTTTTTTAACCTTTTATATATTTCTTGTTGCCCCAATATGGAAACATTTATAAAATGCACCTCTTGAATGGTTCTTTACTCTGAAATGGGGCCTGGGAAGCCATTTCGTCGCTGGGCATTATTTTACAGGATGGTGGCTGTTAAAAAACTACACTGAACTTAACACATGGCAGACTGAATCTTAGAAGGAGATTCCGTGAGAAAAAGTCTTAGGAGGAGCACAGAGCCAGTGTAATCGATGCTGAAATCTTGGCTTGTAGCTGGTTACTGCATAGAGGACTGACATTCATGATTCAAATTATGCATGTAGGTGCGTAGTGGGTTACTCCCCAGGTGCTGCTTTTAAGACAGTGTGGTGTGAGAGGTAGTTTTATGAGCTAAAGCATGTTTAATCTGCATGTTTAAATCTACATAGTTACACTTAGAAATCATACCCTGCATTCGTTCTGTGCTAGAAATAAAAGTGGTTCAGAATACGTGACCCAGGTTCAGACTGTGGCTCTGTCATTTCCCAAATGCCTAGGACAAATCAGTTAGATTACGTGAGTCCCAGAGTCCTTATCTTACCTTCCGCAGACTTTTAAAGGATTAGATAATATATATGTAAAACACAGTGCTATTCGCTGATTGGAATAATGGATTATTTAGAGAGAATATTTAGATTCAATACTCACAAATTTATCATATCAAATGATTTTTACTGATCCAAGTTTGGGACTTACCACATCTTAGTTGTTTCAAAGTAAATATTATATCTTGATTTATTATAGATTTCCAAAATAATTGCACCTTTAAAACTATAGCATATAGAAATAATTTTCTTCTTTGCTTTTCCTCCCACTCTTTAGTGCGACTGATTAATAGTGTTTCATTCAGTTTACGTATAATGTGTATATTTATGAATAGAGAAAGAAGAATGGTGTTGGAGATAAATTATCTTTGATCGTGACTACCTATTTTTAATTTGCTAATAAGACTCTGTGGGTAGGCCTTGGTTTCTCTTCCCAAGACAGTGCAAGTGGTCTTAGGAAAACTTAACCACTTGAGGCTCGATAGACAGAGACCATGGTCATCTAAGTTAACAAGTTAGCTTCTGCCCCAGGTGTTGGAGAAGAGGTTAGTCTGCATTCACTTTAGCTCAGAAATGCTATTTGCCAGGAAAAGGCTCCTGGGACATGTGCAGAGCCTTCCTTCTCTGACACTTGGAATGAAAGATTACAAGAAGCCACACAAGTCTGTTGGGAGTTAATCAGTCTAGTCACTAAGCAAAATGTGTGTGTCCCCAATGTCCTTTGTAACCACTTTATTTCATGCTCTATTTATATTTATTGAACTCATTCCACATCTTCACACTATTCTAGAAGCTAGGCATTTAAAGATGAATAAGTCAAGTCTTTTTCCTTTCAGAAGGAGGGGAGGCATAAATGCATGTAGTAAAAGATATAGCGCCTAATAAATACTGCTAATATTGAATGTGCTTGGTGCTATCATAGAAATACATAGCAAATATTATGTTATCACAGAATAAGGAGTGATTAATTCTGCCTGGAGGATTAAGGAATGCTTAAAGAATGAGTAATATTGGAAGGAGCTGGGCTTGCCCATTGAATACAGAGGACTGGGGACTTGGGAACAGTTTGTAGATAGAGAAAACAAAATAAACAAAGGTTGAAAGGTAAATTCATAATTCTTTGGAATACCCCTATGTGAAGACAGAAATTATACTTTGTTTAGAGTTGTAATTCAAGAGGCTAAAGTTGGACTCATTTGGGAAGGCAATTGAGAGTTGTGCAGCATTGCTTAGACTTCATTCCTGAAACAGTGATACGCTGGCTACTTAAAAACTGTCTTTAGGGGAAGGCACGGATAAAACCATGTCACAGAAAATTATCTCCAGCAGCAGCGTGGGAAATGGCCTGGGGTTAGGGATTGGGCTAGGAGGAGATGACAGGCAGGGAGTCCATTATAAGCATCATGAAGTAACCTGACAAAGGAACAATAAGCCAGACAGAGCTCACAATTCACGGTCAGAGCGGTACAGCTCCGGCTTCATAAAATGTGATTGTATTGACTGTAGAATGTTAATTTAAGAATTTCCAGGAGGCAAGAAAATTTACACCAATAATAGAAATAATTTTAGGTAAGTTACTTGGAGGAAACTAAGATTTCTGTTGAAAGTTTTTATCAAAATTATGTATTTAGAAGTTATTCTCGCTTCCTTCTTATGCTAGGTATGTATTGGTGACTGGGTAAGCGTCTTTTCATTCAATCACATATTCAGACCTCATTCACTAAATCATTATGGACTGTCTTCATCTGTTAGATGCCGCGCTAGGCACAGGATGTTGAATGAGACACAACCTTTTTCTATGGGCATCTCACTGCTAAGAGGCTGTGAAAAAAAAAAATGATGGTATTTGTTAGAACATATCATAATGATGCTATGAGTTGACATTGTATGTATGATGTCATGTTTCTGGAAAAATTCTCATTAAATGTCCAAAATAAATCTATTTTGGAACATGATTTCTCCATTATATTTGGAGAAAATAACTACGCACTACTGGTAGTGAAAAAGATGACATTTGCCAAACCATCAATACAGTGAGGGGTTAATCAGGTTACTGTGCTCCTATAGCTTAGACAGTTCCGAACCACCGAAACCTTTTTTTTTTTTAACCTCTGTAGTTCAGTATGGAAGTGTTGATCTTCTTTTTCTTTCCTTTCTTTATTTTTTAAACATAAATCCTTCCTAGAAGATAAAACTAGAGTGCCCACAGTAGTTATCAAACATTTCATTTTGCGTAAGGAAGTAGCTATGTCATTGATTCTAGCCCAGAGTGAGGGAACCCACAGTGATCATTTATTTCCATTTGAGACAGGGCATAGTTACCACACGAAAGCCTTTGCTCAGCAGAAAATATAGTTTGGGAGCAAGTGAGCATTTGAGATTGTACTGTGGGAAACACATAAGGTATGGTTAATATGAGTTGCAACAATTCTTTTGCTGAGGTTAAAAATATAATCTACATTTAAAGGACTATTTATCCATAAAGTAAATCAATTTTTTCCCTCCAATTTTGTCAAAGTGGCCCTGCTTAATGGTCAGGAATCTGGAGTTTACAGAATGGAACATAATGGATGACACTAATGTATCCATCTCAGTTAATTACATGGTAACTTTTGGAACTTGAATAATATTTATCGTTGATGTCCATCTCCTGCTGAGTGCTGCTTCAATTGAATGTCACAGAATTTTATTTATGCTCAATTTTAAAGGAGTGTTCTGTAATCTAGGAGCTTATCGTATTAACTCCTCCTCCAAACAAGGGCAGAGATGCAAATAAAGAGGTTATTAAAATCTGCTGTAAAAGACATAGATCTTTCATTAAAAGTTTCTAGACAAGCAGAAACATATAAGCTTAACTCAAGGAGATTAACATGGTTAGGTTAGAGGCTAATTGTGTTTTGCATCTGAAATGTAATAAAAGTTTGTACCCTTCGGGGGCAAATACAGCTAAGGTTCATCAATTATTACCATCTTTAATTCTTCAAACCCTGGAAAACTAATTCAGAGCAATAGTATGGCTAGTTAAGATGATAAATCTCTAATTAAACAAGGAACTATCTTCTTAAGTAAATAATCTGTATCTAGATCTCAATGTGTCTCAGTATGTGAGGGAGAAAAATCAAAGTAGGTTTATAAATTTTGAGGTAGAGTGCTTGAGGTATTTGGAAATGCTATTGACATGAGTGTAAATTATTAATATCATAATTTCCTGAAAGCGATTTTTGTCACTTCATAAATATGAACTTTATGAAAATTTTATTATAATTTTTCCAGCCAATTACTTTGTCAGAAGACTGCAAGATGGATTCTTTAAAGCCTGAGTTCCATCCAAATCATGTTGAAATCTGAAATGCCTCAGGCACTGTCATGGAAGGGACGCAGGTCTTATGTGTGAAACAAAAATTGTAAGTCAAGGAGGAACATTTGGTTTTCCAAATGTAATTTTTCTTGTTTTGTGTTTTTAAAATAGCCACTAATAAAAATGATTTAAGATTTAATGTGCATGGTATGTAAATTTATTAGAAGCACTTAATTTTATTATTTTTAAAGCCTGCTTGTTGAATGAATATTCATGGACAGTTCAACCTGCTGAGAATTCTGCCTCTTATAAGAGCAACACCAACCAAAAGGGAGGATATTACTATCTCACCATTACCTGTATATATTATGACTCAAACTATCTATTAAAATCTGTGTATTATCAAAAAATAATGTTGACAAAACTGCCATGTGCTTATGATTGTGTACTGGATAGATAAAGTCAACAATGCTGAAAAAGAAACAATTTTAAACTTTAAGCAATTATTAAATCATATTTTGTTTGAAAGAATATCTGTATCTGATAAGCAACAACATGACCTATTAAGGCAAAGAAACTTTTACCCCCTTGCCCTCCACAAAGAATGAATTGTCTGTGAGTCTAGAGAAGAAAGGGTCTGAAAAAAAGTCTAAGTCTACAATGTTAGTGAGGATTAGACCGTTTATTGTGGAATTGCATTATAACAGAACTTAGTGGCTTTAGATGCATATAATCCTTACCCCCAGGCTTAAAATGAGAAAATCAAGGACCCTAATAGAGAAGGCTTAAGTTAAAACTAGATGCTGGCCTCTACGAGGCTGCTTTGTTGACACCTTGTCACATTAAATTTACTAGAAACTTGAAGTAAGAGTAAGGCAATAAGAAAAACAGGAAAAAAATCAATGTGTTGCAGTAGGTCTGGGGACCAATCTAAAAGACAAGCTTCAGTTGTATTTCCAATGTGCCTTTTTCATTTTGTGATGCTATAAAAGTAAGATCTTCATTAGTTACCTCTGGTGTTTACAATCCCCACAATAGAAATAAAAAGGAAATGAGATGTTCCATTTTTAATATTACACATACAATCATTTTAGAGTGTGGAGGTTAATTTTCCCTACAAAAGTGCGTGAAAGGAATTAAAGGAAACAATTTCAACATTTTAATTCTTTTTTGTTCATTTCAAGGAGAGGAATTAAGCACCAAAACACAAAACAATTATATGTTTAATTTAAAACATATATTGATTTTTTTCTGAACAATAGATAGGCAATGCCACTAAATATAAAGCTTAACTCGCATAAATAAAACATTTCCCCTCCTAATAACTCAAAACTAAAATGACAGTTATAGCAGATGCCTAGCACACCAAGATAATATTTATAAACTAAAATGAATCCTAGTCATTGTTATTACAAGGAATACATGAAACAAACCAGGCATAGATGAAAAAGCTACTGTTTAAATTTTCCTTCTAACCCTCTACTATTATACAAGATTTATCGCTTTATTTAGAGACCACTTGAATTCCAAGATACCTCTGAAAGAATCAACAGCCCCAAACCGAAACCTTCAACTTGTTAATCGAATTGCATACCAGATATCATTGAATCTAATTGGAGTATGCTTTGTGTTCTAATGTTAGACTATAAAGGAAGCCTTTCTCTTGGTATTATTTGCTAAGTTCCTCTAATTTTGACACTTTCAAATGCAAAAAGTTCGTGAGCTCCATTCGTGATGATTCCTTCATTTCTTTCCAAATTTCCAAACTGAGCCTGAAGACATGCAAGGATCCGTCATCTTATATTGGGCACAGTGAGGCTGAGTATGAAGGGGATGCCCAGATTTTGAACCTCAAATGCAAATGTATTTTGTAAAATTGGATGTATGTCCTCTTATTTCCATTATGTTAAGCTGCGTCCAATTTGGTCAAGAAATACCAGGGAAAGAAATGTAGAATAAAACCAGAGAGTGTATTTGTGTTATGGACTGAACTGTGCCCCCGTCCAAAATCATATATTGAAGCCCCAAATCCCAAACCACAGACCCCCAAAATGACTGTATTTGGTGATAGGATCTTTAGGAGGTAACTGAGGCTAATGAGGTAATGAGGGTTGGGCTCTAATCACATAGATCCAGTGCCCTTACAAGCAGAGGCAGTGATATCTGAGCACTCTCTCTCTGCTGTGTGAGAAGACAGTAAGAAGGCAGCAGCCCATGAACCAAGGAGAGTGCACTTTCTAGACACTGACCCTGCTGGCACTGTGATCTTGGGCTTTCAGTCTATGGAACATGAGAAAATATATTTCTGTTGTTTAGCCACCCAGTCTATGGTATTTTATTATGGCAGACCAAGCTGACTAATACAGTGTATATGAGGGGGCAGGGTATCCCTACTCTAGGCTTTTACAGAAACGAGGAGTACACCTCATGCTTGTTCAGTTCAGCAGGCTTTCAGTCATCTGCAGCAGCTAAGAAGTGAAGAATGAAGAGTCTTTCTGCTATTGTTTGCTAAGTCTTAAGCTAAGTGAATTTTGAAAATGTTCCTTACTTGTACCCATGACCTAAGAAAACTGTGAAACTATAATAGATATGGCATTTGAGTGTTTCTGTAGAACCCAGCTACCTGGACTAGTATAGCACGTTAGCCATGACAATCTAGGGTGTAGCAAATTAAATAAAAGCTTAAAAATCAAAGTTGAATTTTGTAGCCAAGAAGTTAGCGATGAATTTCTTTTTTTCCCAATATTTAGGCTGTGATAAGAAACTTTTGTAATTCATTATTTTATCCATCTATTCTTCCATCCATTTAATAAACGATAACATTATGTATCAGCAATAATACCAGGCACTTGGAGAACTATTAAAGTACTGCTACCAGTTTCAGGAACTCTCAGCAGAGAGCAGTGGCAGATGGAGTAGTAGGGGGAGAAGGTAGCACTTTAAGGAGGAGTGAAAACTGCTGAGATAGAGACTAAGTACCAAGGGCTATGGGTTCACGAAGCAGAGAGGACTGCTTCTGACTCGGTACAGGGAGACAAAGAATGTAACTACATGATCAATTGTTAATGGACATGGAAGGGCACGTGTAATTTACCTGTATGGAATCAGAAAAATTGTTCAGAGGCAGAGTAAATAGAAACGGGTGACTAACTAGACATATTAGTGTGCAAGCGGAGAAAATATGGTTCAAGTAGACTTCAAAACAAAAGTTAACTTTTACACCCTCTTAGTTCTTACTTAAAACACTGCTATGTGTAATGGAAAAGAACTAATTCAATAAAAAATGAATTACTGGCTACCATTCTACATTTTAAATGTAATCAAAGGACATAGATCAGTGAAAATAGTATTATTAATGAGCAATAGGGGACATTTGTTTCTTAAAATAGTAACTTAGTGAGAATATAATGATATTCTTATCACTTTGATGAGCTTCTAAAGTAAATCACTATAATTTCAGCAAGAACTTCACTTACCAGAAAGATTATTCTAATTTCAATTTCCACCATAGAATCTGGATGGGCACTGACAATACTAATTCTGTGAGGTTTTGAAGAAAAAGCTGTTCTCATATACTTATCCAGACCCAGCCAAGGCACTCTCTTTGATCCTCTATGTCATTATTAACAAAGTAACCCTCCTTGAACTGATAGAAAAAAAATTAATAAATGACTAGTAAGTTAATTACTCCTTCTATTTTGGGCATGTACAAAATTAAGGTCTCTCTTTACTGAGCCTCTTCCTGAACCAAACATGATCCACAAAAAGGGAGAAATAAAGATTTGATTAACTCTTTAAGAGTAGTAGCGTATTAGCTAACATAAGAACATCAGTAAGTATTATGGACTCATTATATGTAATGACTCTTTTGGAAATAAGAGGTATTCGAATCCCACATAATACATACTCACATATCTCAAAGAGCTAACTGACTTACCAGTGTGTTAAGAATAATAAATAGGAAGTAAATGGAGAAAAAAATATACATTCAAAACAAAAAATCATAGAATTAACTCCAGGATGTTAATAATAATAAAACTAGAAGCCAGAAAGATTGAGCAGCTGAGTGAAGGTCAAACAGCCCTTTACTTTCTGAACTAGTATTAGAAGCCAGATTTATAGGTATGTGTTCTTTTTTGTTTTCTTGTGCTTTACATTTCTGAAGAATTGAATTAATGGGTTGTACAGGTGACATGTATAATATGAATTTTATTTTACAAAATGACTTTTACCAAACTATATTTCATATTTTTCACAATACACATAAATTAGTATTTATTTTCCAAATTGTTATATCTTTGCTATAAGCATTTAATGCATTTGGGAATAGGATAGTATCTTCTTTTTGAATTAGTTCGTCAATAAATACTGTTTAGTGCTTATACTTGTTGAAATCAATGCATAATCCATGTACCTGCATATCCAGGCATATTTTATTTTCCACCATTTTTAATGAAGTTAAAAAAAATTAAAAGAATGAAGGGAAAGTACACTTAAAGCAGCAGAGAATTCTAGAATGGGCCTAGTCACTCAGCATTGAGAATTACAGCAGTGGTGATAGAGGCAACAATAAGAGAAGGTAACTATTTGCTCAGCAAAGGGTAAAAAAATGCTGTCCCATCGCATTGAATGAAACTAGCTGTAAAGTGCTTTGTTTGAAAGGCTTGGTCTATATCATTAAGGACAAAGATGATGTAAGCTTCATCTTTAATGTAAGCCTTTGTTAAATGTTCTTACATTCACAATGAGTAGGACAGATTAAAAATATATAGTATTTGGTATCAGTGCGAAAGAAAGAAAAGTACACAGTTTACCATAAACAAGTCATATTTTTTTAAAAAGAAAAACACATGTGGTCCACATGTCACGTATTGGATGTATAATCTAGCTAATTACTTAATATTTGGAAAAAGACTTTGAAGATGAGAAGTGCCATATGTATTAATATTATTTGAGTACTATAACCTCCATAAATTAAATGCATTTGCAAATTAAATACCATTTCTTTGACCTCCAGTGATACTTAGTGGTTTCTGCCCAGTTCTAAATCTGTAAATTATAACTTCTCAAATTTATATCAAAATTCCAATTACTAATACATAGAAAGAACTTTTTAAAATATGTGTATTAAAGAGAAAGTTTTTATTTTATGTACAGATAAGGAAATGGTGATGTGTACAAGGACAGTAACTTAATTGTGTAGATAACATATATGGAAAGTCAAATATTGAGTGAAATCTCACAGCAAATTACTAATAAGATATGGTGAGTACCAGCCTGATGTGAAAGAGACTGGAAGACTAATATTACAAAATAAGTTTATCATCAAAACAATTAAATAGATATTTATTGCTAAATATAATTGTGGGTGCACAATTTTATTTTAAAAATAAAATTTATTGTCAAAATTAAGTTTGAAATCATGCACCTTAGCTTGTAGAATTAAGCCAGGCAAGCTGAATAATAAACTATTTCAACGAACCTGTAGCCTAAGACTGACGGTTCAGAAAGGGGTTCTAAAACACCAAAAAACAGAGAAAGAACACAAGCAGGTGGAAAGTGCTGTGATATTGCTATGGATGTAAGTGTTCAGAGAGTCAAATACATCAGACGTTTGCTCACTGATGGAGTACTTCCTAAGGGGTTTCCCTGAACACTGGAGAATTGCTGACTTAATATGAAAAGCCCTGATGATTTATTTTGCACTTGGTTAGAAAAGATATTTGCTTTACAATTTTTTTTGCCACATGCTCTATTTTTATGCAGGAGATATTTTGCTCTAATTTTCTCTAGCTAATGTATCTATTATTTTAAAATTATTCCCCAGGGCTAATTAACTTCAGCATGTTTAATTCCTTTCATCTTACCTTATGGCTTTATACTCTTCTAATTGCTTAAACAAAGCTTTCTGTCAGAAGAGATGGTTTCATTCCGAATGTTTAGAGTATTAAATTAGATTCAACAAACATTTAGTTAAGGTTCTAATATGTGTAAGTTATAAAAATCTTAAATAAAATTAAAGTAGAAAAAATGATTGTATTGATTTTAGAGATAGAAATATTATCTTTTGAATTTATATCATATTGAAAACTTTTGATATGAAATTCTGTATAAATACAAAATATGAAAACTAGTATGGGCACAAAGGGATTGAAAACAAGTGCAGTATCTAAATAATTCAACATCTCATTTTCCCCTAAATAGTATGAGTAATTTTGCTAATTACAAATAGAATTTGGCTGGAGATATGTGGCCTTTGAATTTAATGTTAATTACTTTACTGTGGTTTCTGTCAATTAATTTTAAAGAATTGATCAAGTGAATTGTATCTAGAACCAAGAACAACTTGTGATATGAAAAATTAAAAGGTGATTTAAAAAATCTTCATGTATAGAAATTTTTAACGTAATTGGCAAATATTTCACTACTATTTTTTCATATATAGGGTACCGATTCTGACTTAAATATTGTGTAATTTTTTTTTTTTGTATTTAAGGGTGACAGTTGACTCGGTATTAGGTAAAAATAAAATTCTAAACAACACATGATTTCCTTATGTGTTTGGTCTTACCCTGTTACCAGGTAAATTTTCTTTACAAACGGTAGAGAAGATGAAAATACCTTCCCACATAAAATCATTTGACCTGAATACACAGGATCCCAGGGGTGATAAAAATCAAAAGAAAGGAAAGGGTGTGTTTGTTTACATTTATTTACTCATGAAATATTTTATGAGCACCTATCGCTTGCAAGACCATACTAATAAATGTGTACCGAATGCAAACTTCACAATCTAGTGATTGAAAAAAAAAAAAAAGAAAAACTACAATAAAACATGATGGACACCAAGCAGGAACAAGAGTGTGTTGAGAATAAAGATGGGAAATGCTAATTCAGCCTAGACCAGTCAAAGCTTGCACTGCCCACTAGGTGAGAGATTCATGGCTCTTAATTACTGTGGTCACCAAATTGAGAATGTGATGAAATTAATGGAGACCCAACACTGGAAAATGCAGATATAACCTAACAGCAAAATTGTTTATAAAATTTATATAATTCATTCTCATGCACTTCATTCTTTTATTAAGCTAAACTATTCACAAAATATCTCATTAGTTTTATACAAAAGTTAATGGCACAATTCTACAAATAAAAAAAGAACGAAGTAGAAATTGTGTAAATTAAAAACAAAGCAAACTTTAACTCTGTTCAAAATTAGTTTCCTTGACAAGAAGCTGCTTGAATAACAATTTGGATGTGCACTTAAAAAAATATTTTTTTAGGTACACGGTTATGTACCCATCATTTTTGACATCAATTGAGATTGTTCTTTTTATCAGAAATGTTGCAAACCCTCCCAGTGATACAAAAGGAGTCAGGGCTCCTATGGTTAACACTGTCCATTACAGGCAAGCTATTTTTTTAATAACACCAGAGTTTGCCAGGATTTGTCATTTGATTTCATATGAAGAAGTTGCTGGGGTTAGGTTTGACCTAATTTTTTTTAAAGTCAATATCGGACTATTTCAACCTGTGCTTAATTTAAAAGACATTGCAGCAGAACCAGTAAGTGGAGAGTTCTCTTGTGATTCCAGAGAGATGTATCTCCTGAGGAATTTGACAAGGGTTGTCACTACCAACTTAATCCTGAATTAAGTGCTTTTTACAACATTTGGAACTTCATGTAGTTGTTCACCTCAAAGTTTTCTCTCTCCCCAATTAGGAAGTTGAACAAAATAACATACTTTATTATCACCATCAAAAACTATGTCACAGGCCCTACTTGAAAATATTTATTCATTCTTATGGTGGTAAATAAACTCTAAGCAAGTCAAACCACTAAGAAGCTTTGTAAAATTGTTCTAAGGATGAGCTATCATTCTTTTGAACGTTTTACTCAAAGTTCATTCAAGGGCTTTGGAACATGTGCTTCGAAAAGTTGGCAAACTTTATGTACTAGAGATGAACTTTGTATTCTCTTTCCATCTTCTTGACATATTTCTTAAAAAGGCAGTAATTCAAGCCCCTGGCTCTGGTAAAGTTGACAACTTTTAGGACAGTAGACAAAAATTCTCTCAAGATTGCTGGCAGTGTTTTATTGCCAGTGTATGCCAATTTAGAAAGCAGTGAGTCACAGTCATGTGTGGAGCTCCTTTCTTTACCAAGGCAGCGCAGCCCTAGATGGTGCCAAGCCTCACAGGTGCTCCGTCTGTGCTACAAGTTACCAGCCCTTTTTTTTCCAAGCTAAGTTTATCTTGGCAAAGAAACTTCTCACACTTTCGAGGATGTCAGTGGCCCTTATAATTTTCAAAGGGGATCTATATAATAGGAAACCTTCTTTAATATCATAAAAAATGTACACCATAATACAAATGCCAACATTTGTTGAAGTATTGAAATATTTTATGTTGTTCCAAACCACAAATGAGCTAGATTTTTTCCCAGGGGGTTTATAGTATCACTATGGCCAGTCCAAAAGAAGTGTTTCTGATTATGCTTGACAATGTAATGGTTAAAACAAAGGTTTTTATATGGGAACAATCCAGATTAAGCACAGATGCATCCTTTGCACATCAAATTGTTTTTTCATGACGGTAATTTTTATTGTATTGTGTATTTTCATGATGGACAAATATGAGATGCTCATCACAATTTTTGGCCTCCCACTTTCACTATAATTTTGTTGCACATTAAACACTCATTATATTTTCCATGAAATTTAATAATGAATGTGTAGGCATTGGCTATTCAGAAAAGGATTGGGCTTAAAATACATCATAAATGTCACATGCAAAGGCAAAAAGGAGAAAGTGCCTGTGAGATTTTAAGGATAATGGGTAGTTTAATCAGATGGAAACTTAGCTTATTCAGGCAAGAGGAGAGAAGAATTCAGAATATGAGATTTAAGGGTCAACAATGAACAAACCCAAATTCCATGAACCAAGTGCAAAAAACATATATATTTTTTCTATTTCTTTATTTAACTTGGAAAAATAGTTTTTATGTCAAATACAGACAAGTTTTTGTTCACTTTAAACAACTTTAGAATACCACAGATTGCTATTATTTAAGGTCAAACCTGAAGGCTTGACTGGAAATGAAGGATGAGGTTCCAAAATGGCTCAGGCAGATGGGCAGCAAATTGTTACTGGCTCTTGGAGACTTCAGTTCTTCTATATGTGAACCCCTTCATGCTGCTACTGGAGTGTCTACACAACACTAGCTCATCCCAGAGTAGGCAATGCAAAAGAGCACAGGACAGAAGCCAGAATGTCTTTCATGACCCTGCCTTAGAAGTCACACATTATCTTTTTCCTAATAGTCTGTTGGTAACACAGACAACTTCATACAGTGAGAGAAGGAACAGGACTTGAATATCAGGATGCCATGAATACCAGGAAGCAGAGTATTGAAAGCTATTTTCAAAGCTGACTACTACATCCAATAGTAGACAATCACTGTCATCACACAGGTAAAACATCTGGAATAGTCACCAAGGGATAAGAATAGAAACATCACTTCTTTCTCATGTCAGTTAGAATTGAAGTGGACCAAACATTTTAGAGAATAATCCAACTCTTTACAGGATTGGAGTAAGTCAACAAATAGACCCAGTAACTTAACTTCCAATGAAATGTGCGTAGTCAGAACAAAAATAATTATTCATCCATTTGTTTGAAATTATATGGATCACAGAATTTTTATGACAATGATTGTTTCCAACCTGAGATTTAAGATCGATTTAACTAAAAAGTTATTTTTATAAAGACATAAATGCTGCCCTGACTGGTAAGGCTCAGTGGATTGGAGGTCATCACGCAAACTGGAAGGTCGCTGGTTCCATTCCCTTCCCGGTCAGGGCACATGCCTGGGTTGCCGGCCAGGTTCCCGGTAGGGGGTTTGCGAGAGGCAACTACTCCATGTTTCTCTCACACATCAGTGTTTTTTTTCCCCTCTCTTTCTCCCTCCCTTCTCTCCTGTCTAAAATGAATAAATAAAATCTTTTTAAAAACTAATAAATGCCTTTCAATATCAGTGAGTCATTGTGTACCAACTAATTTATTTACAAAGCATTAGTTTATTAAATATTTTAATTTTTCACAGGAGAATTTTAATATTATTCATTATGTTTATTTTTATGTACTATATTATGTTATATTTTATGTACTGTAGTTATTTAAAAATATTCATGATTTTCTTTTTTATCTTTCCCTTTTAAAAATATATAAAAGCAAAAAAAATACTTTAGAAAAGCGGGGCTTCAATAGAATAAAATATTGTAATATAATTGAAATTTATTTTACCCTATATTACTATACATTTTTTTCTCCACAAAGATGCAAAAATACTCAATTATCTATAAATCAACAAAATGTCTCTTTATCAGGTATAGTACCAAAATGCATGAGTACTACTTTCCTCCATATTAGCGAGAGGCTGACTATATATCTACATATATATATCTAAATCTCATATCTATATCATCTATATCTATACTATATCTATCTACATTAGCCTTAGACATTCAAACTTGATGTTAGAAAAGTTCAAACATTCGACTATTTTGGACTATAGCCTAAAATAATGCACCAACAATTCAATTTTTATTAATTCCCTGCAGTATGCTAAGAATTGGAATACAAAGATGACTCAGAGGTGGTTTCATCCACAAGAAGTTCACCTGTTAGTAGAAGAAACTGACAGGCCCGTATTTAGCTCACTCCCTGGTTAAGGTCGTGTGTGTTACCTATGTGCACGATGATGGCAGGAACGCGGAGAACTGAGCTTGAGGCTACATACTGTGTGCTGTAATGCTTTGCATCCAAATCGAAATTTTGTGCAAACAGCTTTCTTTCTACAACTTTACATGGTTATTTTGCATTATTTGAAACCATGGAAAAATTAAGTTTCTGTTAGATACACCTTGCTACCACCTGAGGTTATGTAAATATATCTTTGCACTTACTATTTCCTCAGCCTTAAATAAACTTCCTCAGATCCTTCCTGAGCTTGGTTCACTTTCTGTTCTCATTCTCAATTTAAATGTTACTTTCCCAGGTAAATCTTAATGACTAGCCTATCTAAAGATGGCTTCCAAATTATTTTCTATTTTATTATCTTCATGTTTCCTTAACACAATTGCACTATCTTAATTTTCTCTCTTACTTGAGATTACTTTGCTGGCTCCATCATTAGCATAGAAGATCAGCCTATGTAATTTTGGGCAGGTGGTACTGGGAAAATCTCTACTCTGAGAAGTTCTTTTTTGTTTGTTTAAGGTTGTTCAGTTTTTAATTTAATTTTTCAGAAGGTCTTGAGACTATGGTAAAGGCATAAAAGAACTAACCTTCTGAATAAGCCTTTGCTTTGGAGATGTGACAGGATTAAGCACTGCAGTTTGAAGACTAGAAAAGCATCTTTGAAATAATATTATTCCTGATCAGGTCTCTAGAGAATTTGTTACTCCCTAGTAGAATCAAGACTTACTTATGCCCGCCCTCCCCATCCGCCCCAGTCATTAATTATTTAATGGTTGCCCTGTATAGGAAAGTTGCTATGTAAATATATATTAATAAAATATGAAACTTGAAGAAGCTTTTTACCTTTAAAGGGATGATGAACTACATGCAAATCTATTCAAAATACAAGGTAGAAAGGGAGACAAGCAAGTAGAAGAAATACTTTCCCTTTTGCCCTAACGATATGCTCTTAAGCAATTCATTAAACAGAGACTTCAATTTTCTGATGTGCAAAAAATGTTTTTAAAAAGTCATGCTTGAAACAACACCTAAAGTTGCTTCAAGTGTATAATAATATGAATTATAACAGAGAATAAGTCCTATGGGAATTCAATGTTATTCATATCACTTCTGGCAGGGATAATAAAAATCGAGCTTTAAAAAAAATTCAGTGTTAGAGTGGAATTCTCAAGGATGCATAGGATGTCTAGATTTTGAACAAAAAGAAAGAAGTGGAAGATGACAGATTGGGAAGGGCATTGAAGGTAGATAGAAACACCCAACCAGGGAAGGCAGAAGTGAGTCATGGGAATAATAAGTAGTTGTTCTATTTTGGCTGCCTTGTAGGTTACATACAAGGCTCAATTCTGGAGGTCCTTGAGTGCCTGGCTGAACACATTTTACTTTATTTCCTTGCAAATGAAAAGTGTTTATACACTTGTATACACTTGGTTGGTGTGCTATAATCTTCTATACAGAATAGTTCATTGTCCAAGGGGAGAAGACTTAATGGTTATCAGTCAAAAATAAAAGTTAAAAGCATCAAATGTCAATTGATAAATCAAATGCTTGTTAAGGTATTCCTAGTAAACCTTGTTATTAAATTTCTCAACTTGAAAATTTGATTTCTGTTTTTTTCCATGTCTTTAACAGATAAAGATTGAATGATTACTCAAAATAGAAATACTCTCTATGAATTTAAAATAAGTACCGATCAAACCCAACTTATCAAAATAATTCTGACATCTATTTTTTTGCATCATATATTATTATGAATGACAGGAAAGCTCTTTTTTTGAGTTAGAGTAGATCTCTGATAACTTACGACATTCATCTTTACTGATGATGCATAATATCAAGCTTTCTTATTAATTGTTCTGTATTAAAATGCTCATATTTCTTTAATTATTTATCAATATATGTTATTTAAAATCATGGATTAGAATTATTTTAGGAATCAGGATCACCTAGCATAACTACTCAGTAAAATAAAATGATCCATTTTTAGATTTTAACTCTATTTCTGCTTCAAATTTTATTTACGTACATAGTAGGTTACTCAGTGTATAAGAGGTGCTCAGAGATAAATAACTGAAATTGTTTTCTAGGGATTGATCTTTCAATATCTTATTAATATGAAATCTCATCTTTCCTCTGTATGTTTGAAATGCTTACTGAAATGGTTGAGTGGATATTTAAAAGGCTAGGAACAGATTGCTGGCATGGGGGAGGAGAGAAAACAGCAAAAATAATCTTTAAAATGAACTTGGGCAGAGGCCAGAAATATGAGAATGCTCATTTTAAAGTATTCAGAGCTTTTTTGATAGTAAGTGCAGGAGGGTGGTAAATCTTTTCTTGCAATCTGTCTACCATTCTGCCCACTTAAACATTAGAAAGGGCGGGTGTTTGTAGGTCGCAGGCTGCATCCCAGCCAGTCTGTAATAGAACATTTGTGTATTTTTGTCTGCCACATTTTCCTTTGTTTCTTATTAGGCCTCCTGACAATTTTATTAGAATTCATTTGTTTAATGTTGAATTTATTTCTGGAATTTTTTAAATTTTGAATTAATATTTTCATTCTCTAATGTCTGGCATATTTCAACTGCTTTTATTCCTGTAAAATGAATTGTACTACATATAGAACTCTATAAAAGTTCTATAAAAGTATACTTTTCTTTACCATTGGGGAAGGATTTTCCAAATGGTCAAAAGTTTTAAATGCTAAGGATTATTTTACTTACTGCTGATAAACTGAATCATTTACCTGCTTTAATCTATCCTAAAATAGATGCCTATTGCTTCAGGTCATTTATCTGGCTATCGTCTAGAACATATAATTTATTTATTATTTTTAAGTGTTCTAATGACCCAAACTCAATGTCATTGAATTAAATAGAAGAATCATCTCTTTCTGAAGTCAATTTATTGTTCCCTTTATATTTTTCCTCAAAAAAATCTTAAAATTATAAACATGTATACTTATTTTCTTTAATATATTGTTTGCTCTCTTGGTTTTATTTCTCTTGATGTGCCTCCAAAATATTTAATTTTCATCATTTCATCCTTTGTCAAATTTATTTTCCTAGTTTCATTATTTATTTTTCTCTCAGACTTTACTTTGTTCAGTTGTAGGACATTTATATCCCTTAACTAAGACTAATAGTTACATATGTAAGAATGGACTTTGTGGCTGAATGACTTGGTTGACATTCAGAAACACATTTTCCCCCATTAGTCTTCCTCTTTTAAGACACTTTGAATCTTTCTGTCTCCATTTGCCCTATTAAATCATTAAATTTCCCATTGATGCTTCTCTTTCTTCTCAAGTGTTATTTCAGAATTGAACAGGTTTTATTTTTTACCAAAGGAATTCCCATCTAATGAAATCGTATTTCCTCACAGTTTCACAAAATGCACTTGGACTTATGTTGTCATTTTAAGATATTACTTCATGTCCTTTATAGATGTTTCATATAAAAGTACATAAATTTCCTTCTAATCTTTTCTACACTATTCTCCTCTAAATCTTCCATTTGGGGTGCTGAATTTGATCTGTTGCTGATAATAGAGAAGCTTATTAAGTATGGAATATTTGGTCAAATGTGTGTGTTTCTAGTTTTAAATAGATTATTTGATGTAATATTAAATACTTCTTTCATAAGTGTTTATCTTTATGCTACCAAGATGCACTGTCAAGTGGTCATTAGTATATCTTGTTTTTAAACCAATAGAGAGATTTTGAAAAACTTTCCTGGACCAATTATGGAAAGATTAGGAGATTTTAACTTTGCAGAATTCTAATGCAGTTATGTTATACTGAAAGAAGTCAGAATTAGGTTAGGGTAAAAAAATTTATGTAGCATGTGATTGCAAACATGTAACAGTATGGTTCATAACAATGCTAACACAACTATGTTAGCTTTTTGTTTTATAATATGCAGTTCATTTTAGAGGATTCTGTGCTTAGTTTAACCTTTATTTTTTTACTCAAGCTAAACTGATTTTCGATATTCATTATGAAGTTATTTAAAAATTATTTCTGAATAGTATACAAGGAAACTCTGTAATTTACCTCAATTTTCTCCTTTCGCAAAGGAGAATATGTTTGTATATTAATATGTTTGTATATGATATGTAAGCCAGCGTTGGTGATTGTATTGGTCAGGGCTGTCAGGATAATAAACACAATGCTAGTTATTTGGAACAGAGAAGATCTGATTAAGGGAATAATTTACAAAAGTATTGGAAAGAATTGAAGATCAGAATGGAGAGCATGAGATAACCCAGAAATTACTAATTCCAGGGGAAAACGTTGTGAAGAAAACTCAGGAGTGAATTCATGGCAGCCATGCCCACTGGCAGAGCATGGAGAAGGAGCTCCCCTGGCCACTGCCAAGTGTGGTAATGTGGTGGACTAGAGATACTTGTTTTTAGGGATGCATCGCCTGGTAGCATGACCCCAATAAGAAGTGAGCACAGATTCATCCGTATATGACTAGGTATGCTTTGAAAAAGTGAAACTACAGAGTATAGCACAAAACACTTTTATTCTCAACCCCATCCCTCATGCTGGTTTGAAACTGCTACAAGGACTGGGCATGTTTGGTGACAGCTTAGATAGATATTTTGAATTTTCTGGAATGTCTAAAGTAATAAAGTCTCCTGGTCACATTTAGTCAAAAATCATGTGTATGTTAGGAGCTAATGTGTCTACTACTAAACAAGTGTTACAAGCAAACTACCAGATTGTATTTCTCTACCTTGGCATGACTTGTAGTCTGCAGTGGGAAAGAGTGTGTCAGGCTTGGCAGATGACTTTTATTTTCTCTATTTTCCTCAAAATTATTTTTTGACTTGTGCCATTGTGATCTGATACCGGTGTTCTCTGTTGTTGGCAGATGTTCAAAATTAATATTTTCTTGAATGTTTTCTTTGAATATACCAGCACTGGGAACATCTAATTGTACTTCCTCTTATGCAGATATGCACTCTCTGACCGGCTTCTTTAGACCTTCCCCCTCATTCTATATTTCTGTAGGTTCACCATGACTTAAGAAGCAATTTCCTTAAGCAGAATGCCTCTAAGTCATCCCAGGCTTGCTTGCTCTCTACTATGGTCTACGGATTGGTGAAATAAGCATGTTCCCTGCTCTGAAAAACTCAGGAAGTGTGGGAATACCTTACACGACCACCTCACCTTCCCCTGCTATTTGAGGAACACGGTAGACATAATATCTTGCCTTCGTGTCTGTGGCTCAAAGACTCCATACACTGTGAGTGCTGCAGACTCTTTCACCTGATGTAATGTGAAAAAATGAGCCTAGAGACCTGAGTACATTTCTAAGAAAGTTTCCCCTACCAGTCTCATCATCATATTATATCCTTAAGAGGGGATTGGTCTGGAGTTGCAGTAGTAGTACCTGATTTCTCTCTTGATAAGAATAGCATTGAGGTGACTTGGCATCTCCTTTTGGAACATTGGGGTACTTTGCCCCATCTTTGGATATGCACACAATTCAAGAAGGAAAACATCCCATTTTAATGGAATGAGGGATTTTGGAGATGCAAGGAAAACTGTGGAAGAAATAGAAAGTATGGATTAGAAATAATGCAAATACCTGTAATTAAGGCAACAGAGTGTTGCAGACATATATTAACTGTGCATTAGATACATGAAGAAGAAATCTAAATCTTTGTAAAACATGCTGGAAGAGTACCTAATGGGACAGAAGAAGAAAATAAAGGACAGATTATTGGGAAGATAGGGTTGGGATTCATACTATTACTAAAAAAATTTTTTTTTTTTTCAAAAATCAGTGGCCAAAGTTAATCTTATATACCTGGAGTATATTTATATTATTTCATTCTTAGTTTAACTTTTAGTTTAAATATGTGCTACTCTGCAGTAGGGAAATTGAAATTCTATGGCAAATGCCCCTTTTGTAGCAAATTCCAATAAAAGGGCATTGACTACTTGAAACATGCTGACATATGAATGGACCTAAACAGAAACTGGATTATTAGGTTGATGGCCAGAGAGTGGATAGACTGCTTTCACTGGGTCATTAGTGGGGAGATGAATGTTGAAGATTATGAAAATGATGCCTTGGAAATAGTTGCAAGATGGTATTTGGGTTGGATTTAATATTTAACCAAAAGCAAACTGCTGTTCTTGACAAGTTCAATTGGTGTTTTATTTTATATTTATTGTAATCTGCATGTACTTAGTCACATAAGAACAGTCATGAGGTCTTTTGTCTTTCTTGCAGGCATGTGCGCTCACACACACACACACACACACACACACAATTTCTTTCCTTTCAATAAAGTTCAGAGTTGACGGACTTGTTCTCTGAATCTTTTGTCAGTGCTCTTACTGCACTTGCCAATTTAACAGCCGAGGGTTAGCAGGCTGACGAGTTCATCATAATCAGCATCTATTCCAATTCCATTTTATACTCAAGGTCTATTGTTGCCAATTCATTTAAGGAGGTGTTTTTATTTAAGTGGTGCTTAAGTGCTGGCTTCTGTGCACTGTGAATGCAGTACTCATAGGGAATGATTCTGTAGACTGGCTCATTCTATGTGAAACTAGGCTACCGTGATGCTCCCATCTATTTCAGATTCATGTGAGAATTACCTTTCCTCTAATGCAACAAGTGTTTATCTGGCTTGTATTATCCTGTAGCACTTTGTGAGTCTCTGTGTGGGTTTCAGGGGAAGACTTTGACAAAGTCTTTACCAGGAAGGAGTTCCAAATATATTTTGGTCTTAACAGTTATAATACGTAAAAGTGAATCTAGAGATAACAAATTGTTAAGTGTAAAAATATGTGATATAAGTTGTTAATTTTTCAGGAAATGAAATTATTGAAGGTTTTCATATGTGTCTTAATATTTTATTTCTCTGTTGTTGCACATGTGTCTAACAATTATATTTCACGGCTGTGTATATTGAATACTTCTTTCTTTACCTCATGATATATAAGAACTACATTTCTGAATTAAGTGCTCGCAACCAGCATTTTGTCTCACTGGAAACAATTCTAAATATATTGCCAGAATTACCAACAATTATCAGTGTAAGTAAAAATTAAATAAGTCTTTATACCCCTCTGATCATAAAAAGTCCATGTTTCTGTGAATCTGAAGACCTCTTCTCCACATTCTCGAAATGCTATTGGTGTTTGCACTTAATGTGAGAAGATAGTCCTAGAGTATTTATTCTTTGATATCATATTCATTCCTCTTATCAAGTTGTTGAGAGTTTCTATTACATTTTATATCCTGCGGGGACTCTGCATAGTAGAAAATCTAAAATCCCCTTTTTCCTCTTGATCACAATATTAAGCTGTATCCAGGCACACAAAGGATTTTGTTGTTGTTATCGTTGTTGACTGTTTGACACTTAGAGGGTTATTACTGTTAAGTGCAAAATACATTAATGTTGGAAAATTAGACACTGGAAGTATTGTAACACATAGTTTTAATGAGAGTCTGCCTTCGAAGCGGCTCATATTTTCTCCTGCTCAGCTTCCTGTTGTTGCTCAGTGATCTCCTGTGTGGGTATCTGCAATAGCTACTCCATATCCTTTAACTTACCATTTATCTTGCTTACATGGTGTTACCTTTCAAATGAAGAAACGCCCATGTCACTACCCTAATCAGAAACTTTAATGGCTTATTCATGCTTAGGAAAAAAGTTATCCTCCTTAGCATGATATTTACATTTGTTCAACATCAAGACAATCACTGTTATCACCTACTGTCATATTAACATATACTGTTAATTAGCATGAACTGTAATTCCATTGCATACTTTGATGTTTTCTGAACTTTCCACAGTCTATTCTACTTCCATAACTTAATTCATTCTGCTATGTTTGCCTGGAATGGTCATTTCCTACCTTGTTATCTGATAATGTCTTAATTTTACAAAGCCTACATTAAATTCCACTGCCTTCGTTCTTTGGGAAAATTTCCCTTTCATATATTCCCACTTTATTTTGTTTTACTCATATGATAGCATTTATCATAATCTAACTCATATGCTGGTTAAATCCTTTATTCTCCTCCTCTACTCAATAGTGGAATCCTCGCTGACATGAATCTTATAGTCAGTGATTTTTATTCAGTGTTACGTCAGGATCTCTTTATGGAGCATCCATATTTTTCTAATGTCGTTTCTTGGAACACAGAGATCTTTATATGCTCTACTTCAGTTATCATCTATGCTCACCAATAAAATGATTTAAAAAAAAAGGTTACAAGGTTTTTGAAGACAGAGATGATATTTTCATTGTTGTACCCCAATGTTCTTTTTTAGCAGAAATTATTTGCAGATGGAGATATTTTGCAAAAGAGATTTTTTAACAATATGCCTGAGTTTGTATACTCAGAACATTGTATCTCAACAAAGACTTCTGACTTATTGAATAGTTTTCTTGACTTTGAAAACCACTCTTTATCAAACCATCAAGGTGTATTGCAAAGAACATGAACTTCCCATGGAAAATGCTGAGCTCCAATCTCAGTTTAAAAGTATTAATCTATAATTTATTACTTAAATAAATGTAATCATTTATGTATATGTATATACATATACATATGTGTATGTGTATGGTTTTACAACCTATTTTACTACCTAAATAAATGTAATCATTTATGTATATGTATATGTATATGTATATGTATATGTATATGTAGTCTTACAACCTATTTTTATTTTTAAACACTATTTCATGGATATTTATTCTTATCAGTATATAGAACTACCTCATTCTGATTTACCCCTGTAGAACATTCAATGTTATGGGTGTAACAGATTTAAAGATTTTTCAGAGGCGGAAGCTATTATAGTATAGTGGTTAACAGCTTTGGTCAGATTCTATTTCTGCATTAAAACTTTCAAACCTTGCTATACTTCTCACTTGTTATGTGACACCTTTGTTAAGTTCTGACCCGTGAGTACATGTTATTTAGAAAATGGCTAAGAATTACTAATGCTAGAAAATATGCTTAGCCAAAGAAGCTTTAGCCCTTTCATAATGAGGGATACCTACCAGGAGGTGGCAGTAACTTTGAGTGGTAATCATAGACCCCCCCAAAAACGGAATTTTATTAATTATAGGTGGTTCAGGGAGCAACTAAAAATAAATGACCTGAAAAATATTATATCTTAGAAGTACACTTATTCATAGAGTTGTGCTATTTTTTTGTCTGTTCTATAGTATCATATAAAAATGAATTCATATCTGTGCTTCACCTGATGAAAATACTTTTGGGTGTTTGCAATTGTCCAGGCTGAATCAGCCTTTAAACAGATAAGCATGAAACAATTTATAGCTTGATTTTAAATATAAAACTATTCTTCCCTGTATGTTAATAAAGGTGGTTGAAATTGACAAATTATAACCAGAGCAATTGTAGTTGAAGTTGGAAAGGCAGAATACTTTCCAGAGAGCTTCTACAACTCAGTTGTTTAAAAAAGGGTCAAAATAAGCCTGACTCTGACGTTCAATTATTGAAGTTTATTTCCTGGCTCTATCACTATTAGGCACATGACTTGAGTAAATACTTGCTTTCTCATTGTGAAGTAGGAATAACAATAATATTGACTTCATCATGTTGTAAAGGTTCAATGTGATCGTTATAAAATAAATAATTACTAGTACCAGGAATATAGTATGTGCTCAGTAAAACACAGCAGCTATCTTTTCCAAATATGGTCTTAAACAGTTTTTTTTTTCCTATTAAATATCTAGTTTTATAGCTTGGCAAAATCTGTTGTTCTCAAATCAGCCTCAATGTTTCCTGGATTAACATAATATATACTTACATGTGTTTATAATATAAACATAAATATATATCTCTCTTTATAAACATAATATATAGATATATATTAAATATCCAACAGAGATAGATGCTGAAGTGGCAGGCTGTTGTCATAGGCAAGAACACAAAGTCCGAGCACGTCCATGTCCCATCAAATAGATCTAATGTGTGTCTGAAAAAGTAGCAATTTTCCTGGTAAGTAAAAAAAAAACAACAAAAAACAAAAACACAAGATTTACATCATCCATATTAAAAGCTCTTATTTTATTATTTTCCTCTAGTATGTTGCTACATACTTTAAATTAATATATACTTAATTATATCCCTCCTTTATAAAAACACAAACAGAAAATTAACTTATTGGTTATTTGCAGTTATTCAGCCTATTTACATTATCCTTTTGTTAAAAAAAAGTTACTGCATTTTTTCCATAGCCATTTAGGCTCCTTATAACCCCTCCCCACCACAATCACCAGACTGTTGTCCATGTCCATGAGTCCTTTTTCCGTTTTGCTCAGTCCCTCCACCCCTACCCTCCCTGTCCTTGGCTGTCATCCTTCTCTCTATTTATAAGTCTGTCTCTGTTTTGCTTGCTAGTTCAGTTTGTTCATTAGATTCTGCACATGAGCAAAATCATATGGTATTTGTCTTTCTCAGACTACTTTAATTCACTTAGCATAATGTTCTTCATGTCCATCCATACTGTCAAAAATGGTAAAACTTTCTTCTTTTCCCCAAGAAGAAATACTACCAGTAGTATTCCATTGTGTAAATGTTGGGCTGCTTCCATACCATGGCAATTGTAAATAAACCTGCAATGAACATAGGTGTGTCTATGCTTTTTCAAATTAGTCTTTAGGGTTCCTTTGGATATATTCCCAGAAGCGGGATCCTTTGGTCAAATGGCAGATCCATTTTTAATTTTATAACGTATTTCCATTACTGCTTTCCACAGTGGCTGCACCAGTCTGCATTCCCACCAACAGTGCAAAAGGTTCCCCTTTCTCCACATCCTTGCCAGCACTTGTTTTTGTTTTTGTTTTTTTAAATTTATTGATGATAGCTTTTTTGACAGGTGTGAGATCTTATTCAATGTGGCTTTAATTTGCATTTCTCTGATGATTAGTGATGTTGAGCATCTTTTCATATGTCTACTGGCCATCTGTATGCCTTCTTTGGAGAAGTTTCTATTCAGGTCCTTTGTCCATTTTAATATAGAGTTCTTTGTCTTTTTGGTGTTAAGTTTCCTAAGTTCTTTATAAATTTTGGATATTAACCTCTTATCCAGTGTACTGGCGGATATGTCCTCCCATTCTATGGGTTGTCTTTTAATTTTGTTGATGTTTTCCTTTGCTGAACAAAAAATGTTTTAGCTTGATATAGTCCCATTTGTTTCTTTTTTCTTTTGTTTCCCTTGCCTGGTGAGATATATCTGATAAAATATTGTTATTGTTCAATAAATAGTGTTGGGAAAATTGGACAGATATGTGCAGAAAAATGAAACTAGACCACTTTCTTATACTATACACAAGAATAAATTCAAAATGGATTAAAGACTTAAATGTTAGATCAAAACCATAAAAGTTGTAGAAGAAAACATAGGCAGCAAAATCTCAGACATTGCTCATAGCAATATTTTATCAGGCATATTATCTTTAATTTTCATGTTCTTATAACCAAGCTTTGTAGTCGAGAGAAACAGTTTAGAAATATATTTTCCCTTTTGAACATCCGAATGTAATAGAATAATAGAACACAATTTTAAATGAATATAAATATTTAATTTTCCATCTGTGTACCTTAATACAGCTTTGAATTGTGAACCTGTAGGTGTGCATATTTTTATCTACCATAGCCTGGGAGGGCGCAGAAACATATAAACATTTGTGACATTCAGAAATATTAAATTCTTATTTGGGAATGCTTTATACTTTCTGTAGATTTTAAGACTGGAATCATTTTTATATAAATAAATAATTTACATAGATTATTTCGTATAAGTCATCAGCCTATGAAGATAGATTGCTCTAAACAGTTTTAACAGCATTACATCGGGACTCTGGAAAATGTACTTACACTAAATCAGAGTGCCATTTTAGAATTTGTGAGTTCTTGACATGGAATCTGAAAAAATCAAACATTTATAGTATTTTGGAGAACCACTTCCAAATCATGTGTACCTTCATAAATTTTAACTATGATGTAATTCCTTACATTTAAAGTTACTCCCAAACCTGCCCATCTATAATGTGTGAAGCTATTAAAC